>MJUU01004599.1:9649-34929 GCA_002080025.1 Modiolus philippinarum | reverse complement strand
TAATCCCGCACAACCACGGAATGGGTCCTATTTCTATATCCCGGGACCCTCGGGGTCAGCCTCCGTTTAGGAGGGGTCACACCCCGCAAGCCGGAGATACTGGGTCCTATTTCTATATCCCGGGGTTCCCTCGGGGTCCTCTGTTAGGATGGCTCATACTCCAAGCTCAGAGGATGCTGCGGGCCTATTCTTCAGCCGGGACCGCGCACGGCGGCCTTCCATACTAAACCTACTGAATCTGCAAACCCACGAATTATATAGTAGGGGTCTACACTGCATGAGGCGTTGCAATTCTCCACACAGTTTTTCTAAAATAGTTCGCGTTCAGGAATTCCGTATAGTAAATGGGACGAAATTGGTTAGAACAGAAAAATCAAGATTTCCACACGAACCGAAATAATCTACTACAAGAAGCATATATGGGTTCTTTAAAAGGCGTGGCATTGACCCACAATTTATCTACGCTGATTCGCATTTCAGGCTTTCTCTATGGACAATAAATGCCCATGGCTACAAGTCGTACTGGGAAATTTAGCTTTCCCAGTACGACTTTACTACCCCATAAAGACCAGGCATTCTCCTATGCTCCACTTCGGGACGCACCCGGCAGCATTGTTTTGATAGAGACCTATATCAATTCTATGCTTGATCTCTCGGAAGCTTCTCTTTAACTCAGATTGACCAGTTTCGAAATTTATAGGTACGGTTCAATTCAATGTTTGAATAAACCATACATTTACAATCTGAATCCGTAGTGCGTATTTTATCTTGAAAATCCGTAGTGGTCAAAACCTACCGTATGCCAGATCCCGCTCAGCTCCCAATAAGGAACAATGAGTATTTTCGCGCTTGTAATCCGTACAGATGATCATCTTAATCCAAAGGTCGCACGCCGGGGATTAAGGCGTCTTGGAGCTGCTGGGCAAGAACAAAGACTGGAACCAGAGCCAGTCGAAGCGCCAGAAGTTTCGGAGGCCCACACCTATGTGACTCTAAAGTGTGCAGAAAGCTTCAGACTCGTATCCGTGTACAAAGCTGAAGACTAGACAAAGGACCTAGTTTTTTTGGTTCGAAGGCCATATTTACCTGGAATATCAGGAGCTGAGGTGAACAGTTCGGTAAAGCTTGACCCATTCCAGTAGTGACGGACCAAGAGTGTTCACACAAATTGTAAGGTTATTCTGTCACTCAAATCAATGTAAACTTGTCGCTGAGCGTTTCAATACACTTGCTGACACGGGCATCCCATTACATTGCACCACGATATGTGGATTCAAATTCCAGTTTTGTCTCCGAATGGCCTTATATTTTTGTCCGGATAACCTTTTGACGTCCTGGAACAAAGAATTTTGAATAACAACTTCATATTTGACGTTAGCGGTGCAGCACATGCTTACCTTTCCCGAAAACCTGATGTCACTCCCGGTTTTCATGAGCGTTTACACTGGACGAGCCATATTTCTGAATGGCGTCTTTTTATTTCCTTGCCTTGAGACTGTCTCATGGCCTTGTTTTGACTTTGCTTTTCTGTGTTTCCGTTCTTGCCATCACTTTGATGTTTTTGTAATTATCACATCCCTTACTACTTTGATATTTGCTGCCGCTTATTGACATCTGCGATGTAGAAACGATGAAATCTTCTGAAATAATGATCAATCATGATATAAATACGTCTAAAGAACACATTGTTTCATACTTTCGGGAATTGTACTGCAAAACTGTCTCAACATTTCCTGTGTTAAAGATTATTCTGCATCAAATTAAAAAAAAAAATCAGTTTCAGATATTAATTTCAACTACATGTATATAGTTCATGGGCGCAACGCCAACCCACACATCCACGCTTTCCCTCCATATATTATACCATAGCATACATCTGAAAGGAACAACGGCAGTAGAATACCGAAGGAACAAAGGAGTGGAATTTACAATAATCGAAGTAAAAAAACATGGCCAAAACGAGGACACAGAAAACAATGACGTTAGACAGATATAAAGCACAGAAATAGAAGACGCAACATTCCAAAACAAGGCACTCACAGTGTGAACTCCAGACTCCAGTGAAACTGAGAGTGACATCAGGTGCTCCGGGAGGGTAGGCATGTCCTGCTCTGTTAACAGCATCTGTCACACTATAAGTGTGTCAGTCTGGGAAAATGTCAACATCGGAAGTCAAATCTGGGAAGACGAGAATCTAGCTGAAAATGAAATGAAGGGAAATGGGAATCAACACATTGATGTCGGTGCGTCTTTTTACCGCCGAATACCTTAAAAACACCACAAAACACTTTACTTCAACCACCGAACACCAACTCATAAATTTACTAGAAATTCAAACCATTGTGAATACATTACAAAAATACGCGAATGAAATCGTGCATCTTGAAATACCCTATTAAACTTTTAATGACGCAAGCGTGTAATTAGATGATTAAAACTGTCGATCTGTTCGTCAAATCTAAACCTTTTTTTTTTGTTCCTCTTAGCTTGATATCTTCTCTTTGAACGCCAAATTTTGTGTTGTTTTCAAACTGCTTTCAACTTCGGAAGGAAATAGTAGTGTAAACATATAACTGGCTTCTATGAAGCCGCCGTGTTTTTGAGAAATGTATAAAAGATTCCAATTTTCCTCTTATTTTCAGAATATATGATAAAGTGGTGTTAGAAATCGTAGCGATATTAAGACCTTGGAGTTATACTACTCAAAATCAAGATTATAGTACCTGCCAACAAAGACTTCACGAGATAAATTAGTTAAAAAGTTGTGGTTAAATTCTTATACTCGATACTAGACATTTCAATAAAATATAGTAAACAGAAAAAATATTTAATCTACCATTTCCTTTCTTTTTCATATATAAAGCACATGTGTGCACTAGAATTTGCAAAAAGTAAAAAAAAAGAGGTGATTTGATAATTTGATAGCATAGTATTTGGGAAAAAAATATCTGATCATTAATTAAATACAATATTTTATATAGATGCCACTATGAAAAGTAACATTTTATAAATTATTCGAAAAACAAACCCAACCCAACTTTTCTTCTTTTAAACAACAAAATACCAAAGTTACTGTGAATTTATTTTCTGCATATGCGCATTTCGACAATTTATGTCTCTTCAGTGCAGATAAAATCAAAACATTTTGATATCCATAAACCAAAATATATGTAAAAGCTGGCAAAGAACAAATTACAAAAATTAAGGACGTTCGCTTCTTATGTTTTGGGATATTCGCCAGATTTTGGGAATCCTCGAGTTTTATTCATTTTAAAGTATTATAATTTTTTGCCCATTGACCTCCTTATTTTTTTTCCATTATTTCATTATATACATCTTTGTGAGCATTCTCTAAACATTTCTTTTGATCCTATTTATTCTGTCACATCAATTCATGGCAAAACCATGTTAATGTTAATCCTATGAAAATTAGAGGAGTTCGGTTTCCAGCCAAATTTTCAATGACTTACATCTCATAAACCAGGTCTTTTTCACTTAATTTTTTTCTTTTTTAATTTTCGAACATAAAGTCGTGTTTATTTAAAATCCTATTTATTTTCAAATGGAGTAGAGAACCCCCTTAAGATATTTTATTAGAGCAACCTTAAATTAACATTTTTGAAATGACCTAAAATGAGACGGTCGGGTATAGTGATACTGTCTAATGAATAGATATCAACAGCTACATAAAAGTTGCAGACTTGCAATTAAAATTTCTACATAATTATTGATAGAAATATTTCATATTTTTGCAAATTTATTGTGAGTTGTCACGTTATATATTTTATTCTTGCTTTATGGTGTTCGGTGGTGTTCTTGTCTGTTGGATGTTCAATACAGTTGGCAACAGTCGTCATTTTGCCGAGAAATTTGTTGAACTGTCTGTAAAATTCCTTGAAATTCTGATATATTTGTATTATTTCTTCAAAATTTAGTTTTCAGCGACTAGAGCAAGGACTAATAATAAGGATAAGCATCTCATGATATATTCGAAATATATCGCGAGGTGTGAGATTTTGTCAATTTTGAGACACTATCATTAAAGCATTAAAACAACATAGATAATAAAGGGTATGTCAATCATTCGAAAAACAACTGATAGGTCTTCCCCAAAGTTGCATTAGAATGTTCTCATTATTGATTCATAGGGAAAACCAACATTCTAAGCTTCATATGTACATTTATAGACTCTATAACCTGAAATACAGATTTTACAATGTGACCTTGACATTTGACCATGACGTCATTTTTAAGGTCAAGTCTACCTAACATTTTTTGTATTGAATATATATTTGTAAATTTAGACATCGAAAATCGGTTTTTTGTCCAAAGGCCCAAAACGGTTGGTCTAATGATTTTGGATCCAATGTAACAAATGTAGATCTCAACAAGACACACATTTTCTCCATTACATTTCATCATCTATCTGTTACGGTTTCCGAGTTAATCCGCTAACAAGTCTGGAAGTCAAAATAAAGGTCACCGATGACCTTTTACCTTTATCTTTTCAAATGGCCAATGGTGAACCAAGAACAATGGTGTGGGTCTCATGTCTTGGGGAGAAATTCATTGTTAAAGAAGCATCAAATTTTGCAAGGGGCATAACTCCAAAATGGTCCATCAGACAATTTCGGACCAAATGTAACGGATTTTTGTCATGACCTAATAAACATTTTTCTAATTACACTTCAACAGCTATCTATTATGGTTTCCGAGTTTATCTGCTAACAAGGTTTACCATAGATCGGGTTCACAGGGTCAATCTTGTCAAGCCTGGCCATTTCTGATTAATGGTACCAAGTATCAAAGAGATATCTTTTAAGACTTTTTTGTAAATGTTGGAAGAAAAAAAGAGAAAAAAAAATAATAATCAGAAGAAATACAAGAAGGTCTTTCCACGGAAGAGGGAAAGACCTAATAAGTAAACTAAGCATATAGCAATGTGAAAACCCCGATTGTGTTTTTCATGTTTTTCGGTTAAGGGACCGACCATTTAAATTTAAAAAAAGGGATGGGCTATGGGTTTTCCCCAAAATATGTTAAATATGAACTAGAGGCTCCCAGAAGCCTGTTTCGCTCACCTGGCTCTGCCACAACCAAGCTAAGATTGTTAGTTATACTTAAGTCTCTCAAACTTTGGTAGCTCAAACACCATCAATTTCTTGAACTGTATTTAAAGTCTGATGGTGTTTTACTATACTTCTTCGTTGTTGTTTTTTTTTTTTTTTTTTTTTTTGACAAAAACGTACTTACTGAGGACCACTTTCAACACCAGTTTTGAAGTTGAGACATAATTTTGTGACTGGCGGTCAACAACAATTTATAAAACCATATTTTTAAGTTACCACATCAATATTTATTTGGAAACCAAATTTCATTGAAATAGGACAATGTTGAATTTTCCGCATTTTTTGATGGCCATTTTGAAAATGGCGGTCAACAAACAATTTTCAACACCACTTTTGAAGTAGTGACATCAATATCCACTTGGACACTAAATTTCATTGAAATCGGACAATGTTGAATTTTCCCGCCTTTTTTGGTGGCCATTTTGAAAATGGCGGTCAACAAACCTTTTGAAGTAGTGACATCAATATCCACTTGGACACTAAATTTCATTGAAATCAGACAATGTTGAATTTTCCCGCCTTTTTTGACACCCATTTAAAAATGGCATTCAGCGAACAATTTGAATTCACAACTTGGAAACCAAATTTCATTGAAATCAGACAATGTTGAATTTTCCTGCCCGTTTTGGAAGCCATTTTTAAATAGCGGTCAATGAACAATTTTCAACATTGGTTTTGTAGTCGAAACATCAATATCAATTTGGAAACCAAATTTCATTGAAATCGGACATGTTGAATTTCCCGCCTTTTTGGCGGCCATTTTGAAAATGGCGGTCAACGAACAATTTCCAACATGGGTTTTGAAGTCGCAACATCAACATCTATTTGGAAACCAAATTTTATTGAAATCAGACAATGTTGAATTTTCCCGCCTTTTTTGGATGCTATTTTGAGAATGGTGGTCAACGAACAATTTTATACACCAGTTTTGAAGTCGTCACAGCATGGCAGACATTTTATCAATTTACACTTAATCTTCATCTTCTCTTGTTATGGAAATAAAGAACGACAAAATATGAAAATTTGAAAATACCGTGAAAAAGGCTGAAAACTCCTACAAGGGTTTTTCTTCAAAATTTCAAGGTGGCTAGATTTTGATATGCTGAACCTTTTTGCAATTTACACTTGACCTCTATCTGTTACACTTTTTGACATAAAAAATAAAATATATCAAAATTTAGAAAATTTTACGGAAAAGGGCAATAACTCCAACATGAGTTTTTGGATTTTCTTTAAAACAGCTGAGCTGGTAGATCTTCACATGCTGATTATTTCACTCCCAATCAGATTTTTGATATCTGTAATGATTTCGAGTTATTTGTTCTATTTTTAGTAATAGCAGCCATGTTGCTTGGTTTTCGAACACAATTTTGAAACTGTTTACCCTGGTGATGATTCAAGTCAAGTTTGGTAACAATGGACCAGTGGCGTAAGAGGAAAGGATTTTTTTAATTCATGACAAAAAGTAATAAATTTCTTAAATTTGACCAATAAAGGGCAGTAATTCCTATATGGGTAGTCAGATTTTCTTCAAAATTTCAAGGTGGGTAGATCTTGATATGCTGAATATTTTTGAAATTTAAAGTTGACCTCTATCTGTTATAGTTTTTGTGATAAAAAATAAAGAATATCAAAATTTAGAAATTTTAACGGAAATGGGGCAATAACTCCAAAACAGGTTATCAGATTTTCTTCAAAATAGCCGGGCATGTAGATCTTGTCATGCTGATCACTGTTACTTCATGTCAGATTTTTGATATCTGTAGTGGTTTTTTAGTTATTTGCCAAAAACAGCAATTCACCCCTATGTGCTATTTTTAGTAACGACAGCCATGTTGTTTGGTCCGCTGACTAATAGAACACAATTTTGAATCTAGATACATTGGCGACGATTCAGGCAAAGTTTGCTTAAAATTGGCCATGCGGTTTCAGAGAAGATTTTTGAAAAAGTTTACGACGGACGCCAAGTGATGGCAATAGCTCACATGGACTTTTAGGCCAGGTGAGCTAAAAAGAAAGGAAATTGGGTAAATGTAAAAGAGACAACATCCCATCTCAAGGAAGTTGATTTTATGTGGAAAAAAATATTTTGGCAGCAAAAATGACGAATCAGAATATTCTGAAGGAGGCTTTCAGTCCAAAAAAATAATGCTAATTTTGAAGAAGAAAAGAAAACTTTTTGTTGATACGAGTTAATTTTTTTTTTTTTTTTTTTGCGTGAAAAGGTTCTGCATATAATAATAATAAAAAAAAATACCCCCTTTTCAAGTTAAATATATGCATTATAGATAACATATGTCGTTAACAGAAATTGGCATATTTATGAAATATNAAACATAAAAGTTCTGCACAGTGTTGACAAGTACAATCATCCTACAGGCAAACAATTCCAATTTGATTTGCTTCTACAGTTATTTCTCTTCAAGTCTATCTTTTCTGTTTTTATGTCTGCCATGAAATTATGTCTATCTTAGCTAAGAAATTTTGACTTATAAAATCCAAGCTAGGCACTTTTGTAAAATTGAAATATATGTTTTCATTATACAATGCTTTGCAAAAACACAGGTGAACACTTCACAGTAAATCACTTTCGTTAAATACCAAATGCATTATTAATAGAATGCAATCTAGTTTTACATTTTTGTCTCGGCTCTTCTGTTGAATCATTACAATTATTGGTTACAACTTGCATAAGCTTACCTTTACATGTTTCCAAAGTTCTGGAGTCTTATTTTTTCACACTCTATATACCTTCACTGGTACATTGTCGGTTTCGGGGGGGGGGTCCGAGAATAGTAAACTCTTTCTGGATTTTTCTTTTTCTTCAGATATTTGACAAAATGGTCATTTTTTTTTTTTTTGAAAGGTGGATATACGGGTGCTGCTGCCATATGTCAAATAATAGTGGGTCTCGATGGGGTATAAGCGGGAAGTTTGCTTTGGCCTTTTTTTAGTAAGCGCGAAATGGGTTTGCGGCAAAAAAAAGAGCACGTGAAAACGGGAAAGGATGTCGAGCGTGAAGCGGGAATCACTGAAAAAAACGCCTGTGAAATGGGAAAAATGGCCTCTTAAAAAATCTTTTGTAAAATATTTTCCCGCTAAGGAAACAGGAAAGAGAAGAAAAATTAACGGGATTTCGGGAAAAGGACCCGCCATTGAGACCCTAAAATGCCATCATAAGCCGATCCTTGGTTTGCAGTTTGAAAAAGAAATCGCCAAAATGCAGAAAAACTTTGGCAAAAAATCGTGACATTAAACCAAAATTGATTTTTCCCGGTTATAGGCGGCATACACCCCTCATACCTTCATAGATTGATTGATTAGTTAGAGTTTAACGTCCAATGAGCAATATTTCAGCTATATCAGGACGAGAACAAGTTAATCAATTCAAAACAAATTGTAAGTAAAAGAAGAAAGAAATAAAGGTGGAACGGACAACCGGGGCAACGACTTTTGATTGCCACTGGAATAGGGGAGAAATGGGTAGGGGCAGGAAATTTAGCCTTCTATACGACACCAAGTGCGTCTGCTCTCTTTAGAGAAATATAGAAGGGGTCTTTATACTGCATGGAGCGTGGCGTTTCTCCACACAGTTTGGCTACAATGGTTCGCGGTCAGGCTTTCCGTATTATGACCTGACTACCCCGCAAAGACAGGGCATTCCCCTATCCACCACCTGGGGACGCGCCCGGCAGTTCTGTAGCCAAAGCCCCTGAAATTGAAGAAACAACTGAAACACCTACTTCAGCTTCGTACCTAGATCTTTTATTGTTTATTGACGAAGATGGGCGTTTGAAATCTAAGACAAGCGTGATGATTTTAATTCCCCCATTGTGAACTTACCCTTTCTTAGCAGCAATATGCCTACCTCTCCATCCTATGGAGTGTACATTTCACAGTTGATTCGTTACTGTCGAGCATGTAGTTTGAACAGTGATTTTTTAAACAGAGCAAAAACACTGTCCCAAAAGCTGCTTAGTCAGAGATTTGTTCAACCTTTATTAATTTCATCCCTAAAGAAATTCTATGGCCGTCACCATAGCATCATTGAAAGATATGACGTGTCAGTATCCCAAATGAAAGTGGACATTTTCAGCTAGATTCACGTCTTCCCGGATTTGACTACCGACTTTGACATTTTCCCGGATTGAATCACTCACAGTGTGATAATTGAATTGGTACATAATTTATTTAGTGCTCGATAGTCAAAATTTTGCCAAGTTAGGTGAGCATTTTTTTTTATATATCTATCCGTATATTCTAGTTTTTACTTTTTTCTCTAGTGCCTGCTTCCACACATATAATTCGTTGAACGTGCCATATATGTTACAGTGAATTTGTAAAATCAGTGATTTTGTAAAATCCCTGAAATAATTAGTGATTTTGTAAAACCACTAACCATTTTAGTGATTTTATAAAATCCCTGAAATTGTCAGGGATTTTATAAAATCCCTGAAATTCTTGTTAGGGATTTTACAAAATCACTGATTAAGTAGAATGTTATATTTGTCGGGGAAAAGTTGGTGTATTTAAATAAATTTACAAACAGAAGTTATACAAAATCGAAAGATCTTGCACAAAAGTATTCGCATGGCAAGTTTTGCTACCCTAAATACTGTAATTTATATAAAAATAACAAAATATTTGACAATTTATGTAAATAAATGCAATTTGAAAACCTGAGATAATCATTTTGAAGAGAAATGAAAAGTCTGTTATTCACCTGCCATTATAAAAAAAAATCCTAGATTTTTATCCCAACTTTTTGTAACACTCAGCATGGGTGGGTAAATTTTATGTTTAATTTTGTATCATTTATGAAAAAAATGCTCTAAATTTTGAAGAAAATAACCATACTTTGGCAAATATCAAATAAACTTTTTATGGAATTGGTTAATAAAAATTGGGACATCTAGGAATTTTTTTCATTATGGACTAACGGTGGTGTACAGTGTTAGTTGACCCATGTACAAATTTTCGTACGAGATAATAGTAGTTGCATGTTTTCTCCAATATCTGTTGATAGTTATAAGGTTTAGTTTCCCTCTCTTTCAAGCTTGAAGAAGTTTTCAAGAAAAAAAAACAGCTCCTCGTTTCGTAACATAGATTCAAAAGATCATAATAAATTAAAAATATTGAAATTTTAATGTTTTTATCTAAAGTTAAGATATTTGATACATCTGACTTAATCTGCTAAATATTTTAAACATTCTGTTTTTTATAAAATATCTGAAAATTATTTTACAAATTCCCTGAACATGACCAGGGAATCAGTAAAATGATATCTGATTTTTGTCAGTGATTTTGTAAAATCCCTGGTTTTAATTAGGGATTTTACAAACCCACTGACCAATTTAGTGATTTTACAAAATCCATGAATTTTCAGTGATTTTACAAATTCCATGATTTTACAAATTAACTGTAACATATACACTGTGTTTGTTGTCTACCTTTCTTGATCCTCACTATTAGTTATTATTACTCATTTGTTCGTTTCATCTCCAATCAATGTAATCAAACTGTATTACATTAGAATTGTAATTATTCTGCTCCTTTGGGGCGTCGTGATTGACAAATAAAAGTTGTTGTTATACACAATTTACACGATAATACATACATAATATCATACATAAATAAATAAATAAATTTCATCAATCATCAGTGTAAATAGAACAAAATTGAAAGACTAATTTATAAAATTTGTGGTTTGTTTATGACACAATGAGTATGATATAGTTATTCAAATTAAAACATTTTGAAAAAAAAAGTTTGTAAATCAGAAAGAATCATTTTCCCTTAAAATTTTGCAATACCCCCACAAAAAAAAATCAAAACCACTACAGACGTGTCTTGTGTTGAGCACGTCTTTCCCGTAATAAAGTCTCAAAGAGACTGGTGGATTAGTGTCTATGATGGCAATGATCAGTATCTAATCTATTGATATTTTATGTACACTGCCCATGTATAAAATAACTAAATACCGAAGTTACTGTGAATTTACTTTCTGCATATGCGCATTTCGACAAATTATGTCTCATCAGTGCAGATAAAATCTAAACATTTGGAAGACCAGAAATTCAAAGATGTTTGAAAACTGATAGAGAACAAATAACCAATATGATCTAAATGTAAAGCCAAAATCAGCTAAGGACAGAGCTTTGCATGAGGGAGATACTCCTTAGTTAATATGAATAATTGCCTGTCTGTGTCGTGCATAATTAATCACTTTTTACTATGGGTTTAATTATAATGATGATATCAAAAACAAGAAAGGTACAAAAACCATGTTTTGCTCATCAAGAAAACACGCCTTTCTGACAGTCAGCAAGTATTTACTGGTGGCCATCTTCATTTGATCACACCAGCCAATCAATGGCAATCAAGCCGTTAGAGACAAATATTCAAAGAATTTTGATTTTATACCAGAAACCTATATGGGTTCCCTGCTGTACATTCAACATAGACTAAACAATGACAGCACCATCTTGATCAAGTACAGTTTGAAATTTAATTCTAAAGAAAAGACCTGAATGGAAGGTTTGTGAATGCTGACCAGACGCAAAAGCTGATAAGACCTGAGCAGCAATACCCTGCTCTTTATGGAGATAATAATTCGTCCAAGAAACACACGAAGACATGAAAACGATGATCTGTGCCAAGTTCTTTGTGCAACAATGCATCTTAATTCGCGCTATGATATATGATTCTCATGCAATTGAAAAATGACTGTCATGCATTGTAAATACTCAAATGACATTATCTCAAGTTTTGTTTACTCTGATCAACGGCAATAAACACACAACTGACCCCGGACTAAACGGCAATCAACAGATTAACACCCCTGCCTGATCCTATTTCGAATGTAGTCAATTCCAACCCCGAACGTTGCAAAATATCGTCGGTTTCGGAATACGCATCTTGACAACTGTTTCCAGGTAATACTTTGTATTTACCGATGTACGACTTCTTCAGTATTTTGTTTTGAGTCGGCCATTACATGTATACCTATACCGAACGCGGGTCGGAGAGGACACTGCAAAATGACAATCGCAACACGTATAATGGAACAGCCAACGTGGAACAGCCGTTCCACTAGAAATGTAAACAAACATTACTTCTTCCGTAGATTGTAAATAATGGACTGTTGTTCTCGACGGCTAATGAATTTGATTTTTTATTTCCAATGCGTTGTTCTTTTATGATTTATTTCGAAACAGCCACATCGTTTCATTGACGGTTCAAGGAAGTACGTTTAAGCCATTCATACAAATGTAAATAAAGGCATCGGTCTTCCCAAGGACGTCCTTGGTCTTCCATATTCATACATCTACACACAAAATTTTATGAATGGGAAATTCATTCTGTGATTAATTAACGAATTCGGGCACCATTTAAGTGGCAACCAAATTAATGTTCAATGAAAATAGACTATTGAGTGTCAGAGTTTTTTATGAGATCAGAAAAATGTGTACGAGGTTTCCTGAAAAGAATTCTTTTAGCATGGGTATGATCACTAATGTTTGATTGCGTGAGGTTGGTCTCCTGGGTCGTAATATAGGATAGATCTATCCTTTGGATAGACACTAATCCAAAACCTGTTGCTACTTCCAGTTTCTGTGTTGTGTGAAGGCCTACTGATTACGTTCTTGTCTTTTTTGTCATTCTGTCTTTGTTTTGCTGCGTTTCTAATTTTGGACTCTGAAATTTCTCCTTGCATTTCATTAACCTTCGATATTTGTTTGCTGTTATCTTTAAACTGAGAGATACTTTTTCCCATGGACTATTCATAGTACCTTTTTTTATGAAAATATCAGTCCCTCCCTTAGAGGGTGGTACCGATTTTTTGTGGGCGTAACTTCGTATAATTTCTTCGCTCGCTTTTCAGGTAGCACCTTCCGCATATTAAACCGGAAAACAATGTTAGAGACTGTTTCTCAAATTTCTACTCAATTTATTTCAAATAAAGCGATCTCCGTAGTCTCCAGTCTCAAGTATGCCGTCATTTTGTTGCTATGTCAGTGCGCCATTAATTGAAAGGGGTGTTGAATATAATATTTTTGATAAAAATGTCATTTTATCAATAAATTCTGTTATCTTAGTCTTAAAATGCAAAATCCGTTTCGCGAGACAATGATGCAGGTGTTAATTTCATCAACATCCGGTTGCACTATTTCTAGAAACTGACACGAGATGATCAATCGCCAACTGAGATCAGATAATACCCATGTTGAATATCATTTCGATGACCAACTAGTCAGGAGGTGTTTATATTGATTGATTGATTGATGTTTTACGCCAACTTCAGCAATATTTCAGCTATATTGTGGCGAGAACTGTTGGGTTTATTGAACAATTTTTATAATACATAAAATATTAATATAAAACCATATAGCTTTATACAAGTAAAACAGATGTGTAAAATGTTAAAAAACATAAAAGTAATTTTTTGGTTTAACAATAACAATATTAGAAATTAGAAGCTTGTTTAAAATTGATCCATTTAAATCTTACTAAATAAATTGATTGCTTTTAAAAATTAAAAAAGGTGTTTATATTTGCTAAAAATTAGATAAAAGTTGTTTATCCTTCTCATTATAAGTCCTTGATAAGAGAAATCATGTTTTTAATGTTGTTTGGGTGTTCGGTGGTTAACCGGTAAAAAGAAACATCCCATTAATGCCAAACAAAAAGCCCCAAAGGGGCTGAACAAGCACAAGTTATAAAGATACAATTAATTAGAGTGATTAGTGGCAGTCAGAATTTCCCGTCCCATGACCCTTTCCACACCCCAAAGTGATTATTTATTAACGAACTTGTTCTCGTCTTGATCTGGCTGAAATATTGCTCAATAGACGTTAAACAATATTCAATCAGAGTGATTGAATGAAAAATGCAATGTTAAAAATAAGAAAGCTCGAAATATAACAATTTTACACAAACACCCATATCATAGGTAATTTGACACAGGTAAATTATTATTGTGGTTCTGTGTACACCATCTGAAGCTAACCTTGCAGGTTTACACAGGTAAAATATTTATGTCGTTCTGTGTACAATATCTGAAGTTAACCATGCAGACGAAGATATGGACGTGTGTCACATGAAGAAATAGTTCATTAGTAATGAAATAACATTTTGCAATATTTTAACAGTACAATTTTTGAATACCCGAGGGCGTCAATCATAGATTTAACGGTCAAAATGCAGTTGATAGGCGACGCGTAGCGGAGCCTGTAAACGGATATTTTGACCGTCAAATCAAGATTGACGCCCTCGGGTATGCTATTGTGAATCTAATGCAACAAATCAACTTCATAATCTATTCTTAACTCGTGAATTGTGTAACAATATTAGGAACCAGACTAAACAGTCAACCTACGTTGTTCCAGGTGTGTAAATGGGTGGACTTGACGGTCAGTTTTGACCAATCAAAACCTTCATTATATAAATATTGCATTAAAATTGATTTTGACTAAACTTTCACCAAAAGCGGACTAACTCTATCAGAGATTGACATGTTTCAGTACTTGGGTCAGGTGTCGACAAAATCTTGTGACGGGTATGTTTTTTATCGCTCTGTGTACACCATTTGCAGTACTTTACAGACGATCTCCTGAAAACGCCTCGAGACCTCCTTTGTGCAGAACGGATCCAGAAAAGATAAAAATTCTGCACAAAGTACATAATATTATATTCGACGAATATTTCCGATCAGAAATGGATAATTTGTAGTGATTACCGCAGGACGTCTATTTAAATGTCTCAATTTACGTCCTTGGATTGATATCTAAGTATAGTCTTTGGATTACATGAATGATATGTAACAGGAGGGTCCGGTGTCTGTGTGTCACCGTTTCCCCAAGGTTACTGAAATGTCTGATTTAGCCACCAAAACCTTCAATGAAAACCAACAAAATGGTTCAACGAACGCTAAGTGAGGCTTTGATGTCTATTTAGCTCAAGCCTTTTATAAAAAAAAAATACATTTCGACGAACTGCCTAGTGAGGCAAGTGAGTCTAAATGGCTCAATTTCTGAACTGTACGATGGAATGCTCAGTGAGACAAGAAGAGTCTAAATTGAATCCTGGCCCATCAGACGGGTTCGTACCACTGGGCTCTGAGTCATATAAGCAGCTAGCAGTAAGACACAACTATTTATTTAGTTTTATAAATTTAATTAATAGATATTTCAACAATTGTATATAGTAAAACTTGTGCAGAATTAATCAAAGAATAGGTAATACTGACCATGTTTGTAAACGTTTCAAACAGTTTATGTGAAAAAATATAGATCTCAAAAATGAATTGAAGAACGTGTGGCAGGCGAACAATACTGGCAAAAGTATAAGGTTTCCCCAAGGAACACTCTGTGGTAGATATGTGAAAAATATAAATAACTCTTCCTACATGGTTTAAAAGCGGACGGAACTGATTTTGTTTCTGGGTTATTCAAAAATAAAATTTAGAAAAAAAGTTACAAAAATTACTTGGGAAATTTACATGTTTTTGAAAAATAAAAAGCCAAAAATGAAAGTCTCAAAAAGAGAAGGAAATCCCCATTTTTGAGATTTATTTGTCAGTCAAAGTGACTGACTTCCAAAAGTTTAACAGTCAAGGCGGAACTATATTTGATCCATTTGGCCTAATACCTGTATGGTAATTGACAATTCAATCATGGTCAATTTAACTCTTATGCTAAATATGAATAAAAGTGTATTTGGTATACACAAGAACAGTAAAATTACAAACATTTTTCTGTATCAAAAAATTATGCATAAATAAATATCAAACTCAAATCAATAAGTTTACAACAACCTCAAAATGTGTTTAATTCTATTATAATGTCGAGACACGTTTAATAAAAATTGTTCCTTCCAAACACAGATCTTAAAGGGGAGATAATTTACTATCATTTGTCAATGAAATATTTCTAAAGTTATATTAACCAATCAGAAAAATCGTCTCAAAATTAAGGTAGATAAATCTATTTCCGCCAAAATGAAAACAGACGAAGAAAAGTTAAACATGAAAGTTCCAAAATGAAGTTATCAAAGATCAGATCTAAATTAGTTTACAAAATGCAATCAAAGTAATACAGGCTGTAAAATGACAATGTCGAAACAATATGTTACAGGTAAAAACACATGTCTTAGTATAAATTTACCATCTAGTTAGACAAATTAGGAAAACGATAAACCGGGATATGTACTATATATATTTTTTGATTAACAATTAAGCAACCCTGCCACATTCCTCCCCCCTCAGAACAAATTTAATTTCTTAAAAAAAATTAATTAATTTGTTCTAAATAGAAAAATATATATAAATTATAACTACAACAAAATATGAAATATCATGTAAAAAGAGTCAACATATAAATAAATATCAAAAGTCCCACAAATAAAGTCCCGCATAGCACCATCACTGATCACAATCATTCCACATATCACCATCAAGTAATGTTATTTACCAGCGTTTTACCACTTTCGCGGTGTTATTGTTGAAATCAAAGTCGATATGGTGTCCCCTACAAAGGGGAAAATCTTGTTGGGCTGTGCCAGTTCTTGAATTATACCGCCGTGCGCGGTCCCGGCTGGAGAATAGGCCCGCAGCATCCTCTGAGCTTGGAGTATGAGCCATCCTAACAGAGGACCCCGAGGGAACCCCGGGATATAGAAATAGGACCCAGTATCTCCGACTTGCGGGGTGTGACCCCTCCTAAACGGAGGCTGACCCCGAGGGTCCCGGGATATAGAAATAGGACCCATTTCGTGGTTGTGCGGGATTAATAAATACACAACCCATCTTTCGGATGGGATGTAAACTCAGGTCCACGTGTTGGAAGAAATGCCACGCTTCCTGCACGTTAAAGAACCCTTGTAGCAAGCTCTTTTTGGGGGTGGTCCGTAGGTGATCGGCTACAAGGCTAAATTCCCCGCCCTTGACGATTAAACCCTACTTTTCCAGTGGCAGTCAGAATTTCCCGTCCCATGGCTATTTCCATACCCCAAAGTGATTATTTATCAACAAACTTGTTCTCGTCTTGATATAGCTGAAATATTGCTGAGTAGACGTTAAACAATATTCAATCAATCAATCAATCTTGAATTATATATTTTTTAAGATATTCTTCCCGCTCTTTTTAAGCTTTTTCACGGACATTGACATTAACTTTTTGTACTCTCCTCATTTTGATGTCGCCAGGATCCAAATTCATAAGTTACTGATAGGGTGTGTTTTATCCATTCAATATATTGGACAGGGCAAAGTTTAACTGTATTTTTAAATGAAAAACCAGAAATTATATCAATAGGGCAAGTCATGTCCCTTCCAAATAGAAGTTTATGGGGTGAAAAACCAAGACTATCCTGAATAGTAGCCCTATAAGCCATTAATAAAAACAGGAGATGGTCATCCCAGTCATTTCGGTTTTCATTCACAAAAATTGTTAACATCTGAATTAAAGTTCGGTTCATCCTTTCTACCAAACCGTCAGATTGTGGCCTATAAGGACAGGTTCGGGTCTTTTCAATGTTTAATAATGAACAAATTTGTGAAAACAATTCAGATTCAAATTCTCTACCCTGATCTGAATGTAAGTGAGTTGGGATTCCAAAACGACAAAAGACTTCAGTAACTAATTTGTCTTCGACAGTTAGGCGATATGGTTAGGTACAGGGAAAGATTCGGTCCATTTTGTAAAATAGTCAGTCATTACAATTAAATATTCATTAGCATTCTCTGTGACTGGACAGGGACTTACTATATCAACGGCAACTCTATCAAAAGGAGAGCCAACAACAGACTGTTGTAAATAATATTGACCAACACCGGGGCCTGCCTTTGCTTGTGCGCAGCTGTTACATGACTAACACCAATTACTAACATCTGAAGTCATACCGGGCCAAAAGAAACGACGTTTAACTGAAGCTAAAGTTTTATCCCGACCTAAGTGTCCAGCAGTTCGAGAATCATGAAGGTGTCCTAGAATTTTAGACCTAACCTCAAATGGAGCTACTAATAACAATGCAATTTCTGAATCTTGGGTTTCATACAAATAATAAAGTATACTATTTCGGACTGTCAACTGATCCCAACTATTCCATAAGGTTCTGACTGAATATGAACAACCTTGAATACATTCTTTTGGGGGTTTGACAAGAAACAATGATTTTAATTCCAAAATTTTTTTAATATCTGGGTCTTTTTCCTGCCATTCTAATATCTGCTCATCAGACCACAAAGACAACCAATTTGGGACTACATCATCATCGACTTCCTTTTGTACTGTACTTTGTGTCTTTTCTGGGTCAGATTGTAAAACCCGTATAGGAGCTAGGCTATTTGAAACTGCTTAATGTTTACAGTTTTCACTTGCACTAGCAGACACAAGTTGTGAATTAGTACAATCCGGACAGTCATCTTTGATGCATTTCCTATGCGGACGCCTACACAACCCATTGGCATTGGAATGTAAACTGCCTTTTCTATGTTCTAAAGTCATGTTATATGTATCAAGGACACTTATCCATCGAGCTATCATCCCCTCAGGTTTTTTAAACCTTTTGAGCCAAATTAAGGAGGCATGATCTGTTCTGACTTCAAAGTGTTGGCCCCAAAGATAATGACGAAATTGTTTGACAAAAGTCACTACAGCCAAAAGTTCTTAATAGGTAGTACAGTATTTTCTTTGGGAGTCGTTTAATGTTTTACTGCTGTATGCGATCACTTTTTCAGAACCATCTTGGACTTGGGAAAGAACTGCACCTATTCCAATTATCTTTTAATTTATCAAATGCTCCCTGACAATCTTCAGTCCATTTAAATTTTTTGGCCTCTTTGGTTAACTCTGTTAAAGGGGAGGCAACTTGGGAAAAATTGGGTGAAAACTTTCTGTAATAACCAGCCAATCTAAGAAAACTTTTTACATCAGTAACTGAGGTAGGAATGGGCCAATTTTTCACAGTTTCAATCTTTGAAGGATCACAACTTATTCCTTCCTTAGACACTACATGGCCTAAAAATACAGCTTGGGTCTGGAACAAGGAACATTTACTGGGTTTTAATTTTAAATTATGGTCCCTAAATCTTTGAAACACAACTTTTAGATTTTCTAATGTTTTGTCAAAAGTTTCCCTAAAAATAATCACATCATCTAGATAACAAAGACAACGTTCCCATTAATAACCTTCAAGGACGAGTTCCATTAATCTTTCAAAAGTAGGGGGACTGTTACATAGGCCAAAAGGTAAAACACGAAATTCATATAGACCTTTATGGGAAGTGATGGCTGTCTTTTCTTTAGTTCTTGGGTCTAATTCACATTGCCAGTACGCCGACGCTAAATCTAATGTGAAGAATCATTTATTCCCTCCTAAGGCATCCAAAGACATGTCTATACGGGGTAAGGGATAGGCTTCTTTTCGAGTTACAGAATTTAATTGCCTATAATCTATGCAAAATCTAATTGCCCCATCTTTCTTTTTAACAAGCAAAATTGGACTAGCCCAAGCACTAGAACTAAGCTCTATTATTCCGTCTTCCAACATTTTATCTATTTCTGTATCAATAATTTCTTTTTGGGCTAAGGGTACTCTGCGGGGTGGGACGCGTATAGGTTTTGCATCCCCCGTATCTATATAGTGTTTTACAATGCCAGTTCGCCCTATTCTGCCACCAGGAGCTGTAAAAATGTCCTGATACTCATACAAACATTGTTCAAGTTTATCTTTTTGTGCCTGATCTAAATCGGGGGAAGCCTTTTCAATTAAACAATCAAGATGTTCAGGTAAACAAACTTTTTCAGTGTTTATTTGTGTTTCATTTTCTGAAGGGATTGAATGAATTTCTGTGACTGGATCTAGTTTTCCTAACAAAGTTTCTTTTGTCAAACAAACAGGGTGACTAGACAAATTGACTGTTTATTAAAACATTCCTATCATTGTCGTGACATACAGTTCTAGCTATTAACAGTCCTCGTTTTTGTAAATCTTTTCTTGGTTCAAGTACAGAAGGTGTTCTTAATTTTGAACAAAAATGTGTGCATTTACTGTTAATTTTGCTTCAGGGGGATAACTATGTTTTCAGCAAGTTTAATATGGGAACATGTAGTATACCCTAACCTATAAAGCTTGATTTTATGTCCTGCGACTATCATATGTGGCTTTGTAACAAACAAAGAAGCATCAAATCTTTCATGAAAATCCATACCAAGGATTCCTGCTGTTTCAAAGATTTCTGCCACAATAAATTCGTGAACAAAACCTTTATTTGAAAGAGTAAATTTCAGTTCAATTTTCCCATAAAGTTTCATTTCTTCCCCATCTACAGCAGTTAGGGTCGTTTGAACCTTTTCTAAAAGATCTGTATCCCGGGGCTTTGGCTACAGAGCTGCCGGGCGCGTCCCCAGGTGGTGGATAGGGGAATGCCCTGTCTTTGCGGGGTAGTCAGGTCATAATACGGAAAGCCTGACCGCGAACCATTGTAGCCAAACTGTGTGGAGAAACGCCACTATAAAGACCCCTTCTATATTTCTCTAAAGAGAGTAGACGCACTGGGTGTCCTATAGAAGGCTAAATTTCCTGCCCCTACCCATTTCTCCCCTTTTCCAGTGGCAATCAAAAGTCGTTGCCCCGGTTGTCCCTTCCACCTTTATTTCTTTCTTCTTTTACTTACAATTTGTTTTGAATTGATTAACTTGTTCTCGTCCTGATATAGCTGAAATATTGCTCATTGGACGTTAAACTCTAACTAATCAATCAATCAATCAATAAAAGATCTGTAGACAATAGAAAACTTTGATATCACAGTGGCTACGGACCCAGTATCTATCAAAAATTGTAAAGTACAATTTTGAAATCTAGTTTTTGCAAATAGACAATTTTGCTTCATTGCATTTATTTGCATAACTGGCCATTTAATTTCTTTTCACTTCGGACTGATTCTTTGGCCGCAGAATCAGTCCTACTTAATTTTTTTTTCATTATCTTTTGGGTTCTCTGGTTTAGGGATGTTTTGATTTTGACGTGACCTACAAAATCTGGCTAAATGACCCTTTTTACCGCATGTCAAGCATTCAATTTGATTTCTGTTTTGTCTAAATGAAGGACGATAACCGGTATTTTTGTCTTTGGGGTTTTGTAAATTTATCTCAAGTTTCAGCCATTTTTCCAATACATTCATTAAATGATTTTATCATTTCATTCATTTCAGTATTTTGGCTTGTTAGTTCTGTTTTAGCTGAATTTTCTTCCCTTGTAATTTTATTTTCTTTATTAATGGCACTGATATTGAAGGACATACTGTCATCCTTAGGTTTTCGTGGCGGAACAATTTGTGCGTCTGTAAAAGCCTCAAACTCTACCGCATAGACAATCGCAGCCTCTAGCGTCTGAGGATGAGCAAACTGTACGTGTCTTTCCATTTCTGGATTTGATAAACCAAGGATAAATTGGTTAATAACTAATTGTTCTAAGACAACGCCATATTCGCCATCGGGATAAGCTAAACTAACTAAGCGGCGTAATGCATAGCCAAAGTCTGGTAAACTTTCACTTTATTTTGTTTTCGAGCACGAAACTCGCATCTGTATGCTGTCACTCTTTCTGGCGGATTAAATCTCTGCGCTAATACATCCCTAAATGCGTAATAGTCATTTACAACATGGTCTGTTAAGTCACCCAACAGTTTCTGTGCGACACCACGCAAGCTCATTGATAATTGTTGGGCCTTTTCTATATCGGACCAGTTGTTCCAACGGGCAGCTTGTTCAAAATGAACTATGTAATCTTTCCAATCGACGGACTTTCCATCGAATTTTTCGGGTTCCTTCTCTCTTCGTCTAACAGACGTACGGACCGGAGAATGCGAAATTCTCGGAAGAGTATGTGGATCTTGGTCATGTCGCGGTGTTCTAAATCTATAGTCATGATCATCAGTATTCAAACGAGTACCCCTTAAATCATTTAATCCAAGTCCGGTACTATTTCGAACTAAATCATAATTCTGACGTTCCGTAGGCCTACTTCGAAACAATTCAGGCGATTCATAAACTTCATCTAAGGTTAAATAGCGTCTATTATCTTGAGTACCTAATAACTGACGGGTAGGAGGGGGTCTCAGCGGTGGAGGTTCATCTCCCTCAAAACTAACTCGTCTACTTGCTTGCCTTTCGAATTCATTTTTATCGTGACTTTGAGAAAAATCTGACCTTCCGGTTGCCATCTTATAAATTTTTAAGTTGTTTTATTTTATTTCATTTTTAATTATTATATATTGTTTCACCCAGAGCCCCACAGTGGGCGCCAAAAATGTAACAGGAGGGTCCGGTATCTGTGTGTCACCGTTTCCCCAAGGTTACTGAAATGTCTGATTTAGCCACCAAAACCTTCAATGAAAACCAACAAAATGGTTCAACGAACGCTAAGTGAGGCTTTGAAGTCTATTTAGCTCAAGCCTTTTATAAACAAAATACATTTCGACGAACTGCCTAGTGAGGCAAGTGAATCTAAATGGCTCAATTTCTGAACTGTACGATGGAATGCTCAGTGAGGCAAGAAGAGTCTAAATTGAATCCTGGCTCATCAGACGGGTTCGTACCACTGGGCTCTGAGTCATATAAGCAGCTAGCAGTAAGACACAACTATTTATTTAGTTTTATAAATTTAATTAACAGATATTTCAACAATTGTATATAGCAAAACTTGTGTAGAATTAATCAAAAATAGGTAATACTGATCATGTTTGTAAACGTTTCAAAAAGTTTATGTGAAAAAATATAGATCTCAAAAATGAATTGAACTACGTGTGGCAGGCGAACAATACTGGCAAAAGTATAAGGTTTCCCCAAAGAACACTCTGTGGTAGATATGTGAAAAATATAAATAACTCTTCCTACATGGTTTAAAAGCAGACGGAACTGATTTTGGTTCTGGGTAATTCAAAAATAAAATTTAGAAAAGTTACAAAAATTACTTGGGAAATTTACATGTTTTTGAAAAATAAAAAGCCAAAAATGAAAGTCTCAAAAAGAGAAGGAAATCCCCATTTTAGAGATTTATTTGTCAGTCAAAAAGACTGACTTCCAAAAGTGTAACAGTCAAGGCGGATCTATATTTGATCCATTTGGCCTAATACCTGTATGGTAATAGACAATTCAATCATGGTCAATTTAACTCTGATGCTAAATGTAAATAAAAGTGTATTTGGTATACACAAAAACAGTAAAATAACAAACATTTTACTGTATCAAAAAATTATGCATAAATAAGTATAAAACTCAAAACAATAAATTTACAACAACCTCAAAATGTGTTTAATTCTATTATAATGTCGAGACACGTGTAATAAAAATTGTACCTTCCAAACACAGATTTTAAAGGGGAGATAATTTACTATCATTTGTCAATGAAATATTTCTAAAGTTATATTATCCAATCAGAAAAATCGTCTCAAAAATAAGGTAGATAAATCTATTTCCGCCAAAATGAAATTATCAAAGATCAGATCTAAATTAGTTTACAAAATGCAATCAAAGTAATATAGGCTGTAAAATGACAATGTCCAAACAATATGATACAGGTAAAAACACATGTCTTGGTATAAATTTACCATCTAGTTAGACAAATTAGGAAAATGATAAACCGGGATATGTACTATATATATTTTTTGATTAACAATTAAGCAACCCTGCCACAGATACAACATGTCAAACTATATTACCTTAATAAACATTTCTTGCTGTTTATATTAATTTTACAGAAAGCTACAATTTTTATACTTTTCTGATTTTGACCAAGCTTGAATAATGTCACTTGTGAATCAAGTCCTATATCCAAAATGCCCGAAGTATACCCAGGAGGCACACAACATTTAAACAATATTGAGCTTTTTCGTTAAAACAACACTGAGATTTTGTTTCATATGGAAGTTTTATCAACGTTGAATCAATATTGTCAAACAACGTAGAAATTATGTTGAGGTATTATCTAGTCAAGGTTGTTTTTACGTTGGAAGCAACGTTATAAACACCTAGAAAACAACGTTGAAGATATGTATGGTAAAACGTTACTTTAATGTTGAAACAACATTGATTATTTAAAGTCAGTACTAGGTACTATCAAAAGTAGAAATCGCCGTGCGCGGTCCCGGCTTAAGAATAGGCCCGCAGCATCCTCTGAGCTTGGAGTATGAGCCATCCTAACAGAGGACCCCGAGGGAACCCCGGGATATAGAAATAGGACCCAGTATCTCCGGCTTGCGGGGTGTGACCCCTCCTAAACGGAGGCTGACCCCGAGGGTCCCGGGATATAGAAATAGGACCCATTCCGTGGTTGTGCGGGATTAATAAATACACAACCCATCTTTCGGATGGGATGTAAACTCAGGTCCACGTGTTGGAAGAAATGCCACGCTTCCTGCACGTTAAAGAACCCTTGTAGCAAGCTCTTTTTGGGGTGGTCCGTAGGTGATCGGCTACAAGGCTAAATTCCCCGCCCTTGACGATTTCACCCTACTTTTCCAGTGGCAGTCAGAATTTCCCGTCCCATGGCCATTTCCATTCCCCAAAGTGATTATTTATCAACAAACTTGTTCTCGTCTTGATATAGCTGAAATATTGCTGAGTAGACGTTAAACAATATTCAATCAATCAATCAAAAGTAGAAATTACCGTGTTAAAATTAACTAGTTCACCAGGGGTGTGTCGAACTTTGCTCCAAAAGTATTGTCATGATGGTCATCAGGTTTCGACAGATGGTTACAATGCACAAATGAGAAGATTCCATGTGAAATACCGGACATGCCATGAATCTGACCTTTTTGATGTGACATAGATGCCATGTGTGTATTGGATCATCTTCCCATAACAGTATAATTAAACA
Organism: Modiolus philippinarum; assembly: GCA_002080025.1. Taxonomy (NCBI): domain Eukaryota; kingdom Metazoa; phylum Mollusca; class Bivalvia; order Mytilida; family Modiolidae; genus Modiolus; species Modiolus philippinarum. Next base: position 9,919 of record MJUU01004599.1, on the reverse strand, counting down.
AGTGATAACAGTACACCTTACAGATGATACTCAAATTTTTTGTCCGTGTTCAAAATGTGAGTTCTTTTGTTTTCAGAATTGTCGTTTTTGTCAGACTGTGTTATATTGATAAAGAAAGTCTTTTTTGTCAGACTGTGTTATATAGATAAAGAAATACCGAATTTAGTGTGCACATCACATCAAAACATTTGAAACCCATAAACTAACAGAGAACATATAACAAAAAGATCGAAATAGGAGGCTGAAACTCAGGTAAGGACAGAGCTATGC
>MJUU01004597.1:0-21326 GCA_002080025.1 Modiolus philippinarum | reverse complement strand
GTAGTCATCGCTTCCCTTGTTCCTTCGGTATTCTACTGCCGTTGTTTCTTTCCCCTTTTAATTGTGACAATTTAAAGGTGGGTTCAGAATTTAGAAAGTATAACTAATGAGGAGAAAATGACAGGAAGCACTTACAATTGTTGTAAATTACAATGACACCAACAAGTGCATGACTTGCATAAATTATAAACACATTGATGTTTATGAATTGAAATTATAATATACATATATAAGGATAAAATAGGAAGTGCTCAAGAAAAAGACTGAACTATCCATAAACATAAAATTGTATCATTTTTGGCCGGGTTGCACGGAGTGCAAATCCGGGTAATAGTATGGTGAATGTTGGGCGGGCGGGGAAATTGAGTACCTTTTTTGTGAAATCAACTCCTCCTACAGTTTTCAACCCAGATCTTTGAAACTTTACAGAATGTTTCTATATATATTGAAGATGTGCACCTGACTTTATGGATTTATTTCGGAATTTTTTTCCTATTTTTTCGGACTTCGGAACATAGTCATTTTTACCAATATTTTCAACAGAGAATACCTATTTTGTGAAATCAACTCCTCCCACAGTTTTCAACCTATATATTTGAAACTTTACAGAATGTTTCTTTATATATTGAAAATGTGCACCTGCCTTTATAGAATTATTTCAGAAATTTTTTCCTGTTTTCCGGACTTTGGAACTAAGTCTTTTTATCGATGTTTTCAACAGAGGGTACCTATTTTGTGAAATCAACTCCTCCCACAATTTTCAATCTAGATAGTTGAAACTTTACAGAATGTTTCTATATATATTGAAGATGTGCACCTGCCTTTATGAAATTATTTCGGAAATTTTTTCCTTATTTTTCCGAACTTTGGAACTTAGACTTTTTTATCGATGTTTTCAACAGAAGGTACCTATTTTGTAAAATCAACTCCTCCTACAGTTTTCAACCCAGATCTTTGAAACTTTACAGAATGTTTCTATATATATTGAAGATGTGCACCTGACTTTATGGAATTATTTCAGAAATTTTTTCCTATTTTTTGGATTAGGGTTAGGGACTTAGGAATTGATCAGATTTTTGGACATTTTCAACATTGTACATATCAGTTTTGTGAAATCAACCAATTCTTTGATTTTTGACAAAGATCTTGATGTGCACTCAACATTTTTGAATTGGTTAAGAATTGTTTTCCTATTTTTTTCTGGACTTTTTTTGGACTTTGGAAGTTACCCGAACCCAGAACGGTGAAATTTAGTCCTCCTACACTTTTCTACCCAGATCCTTGAAATTTAAAAGCATATTCTCTACTGCCCACACAGACTCATTTATGTTAAAGGTCCATTAAATAAGGAACCCATAAAACTTCATCGAAACGCAACCCGGCCATTTGTGTCTTTGACCCATTTTTTATTTATTTAGAATTGTAGAACGTTTGGTTAGTATTTCAAACTTTAATCAAAGAAACATCTAATAATGTGAAAATAAAGAATGTTTGTAAATCTGTAAATCAAGAAAAATACTAAACAAGCTATTAACATAAAATTGTATCATTTCTTTAAGACACGGTTTTGCAGCGATAGGTTCTTTCAGATAAAGTAAACAGATTTCATCTACCTGTAAAGTTGTAAAAGTTATTTTCATTTTAAAATTATAACCCTTAAAACAAAATACTTTTGAAATTAGCATTAACAGACATTCTAATTAATATTTTCCTTTCATTTGATACCTCATTTGTTATTGTATCTTTACTGGTAACAAAGTTGCGGCATTCAAAGTCAGGAATTGGCGTTTTCCTTCAAAAAAGAATGTTTGTAAATTGACATATGTACAATATTGTATATTTCATACAATATTACTATACAGATTACTTTATTTGTTTTATGTTGATATTTTGTGGTCGTTGACTAATATAACTATTTTCACTTTATCCAGGTATCACTATATTTTGCACTATTTTAATTGCTGAAAATACTGTTTGAAACATGTCGGATAAACATAAATCTGAAAATTATAATGTTTGAGAATATTGAACAAGATCTAATTGTTTTTGTTCAAAAATGTATTTGTAAAGATGTTGTCTCATGTGCATTTACTCCATATTTTTCCATTGTTTATATTTACAACAAGTCAAAAACGGAATTTAATTGCTGAAGAAATACAACTCTCTATTTTTGCCTGTAAATACAATGTAGAAACCAGGATGACACTGTATTTACACGTAAAATGATTATTAGATTTAGGTACACTTAAATCTGTAGATTTGACGTATAAGACATTCAACCCTTCATACTTTTGTTGAATAAATATTTATAGAATGACAATTCTCATCATTGGTAAATTCACTTGCAAATAAATAATGAGACACAACAAGTTACAGAAAAATTTTGGGAAATTTTAAGGTAAGAAATCGAGAAAGTATAGAAAAAAGGAAAAGAAGACTACAGGACAAATATGGCAGAAAACATAAAACAGAATGAAAAGGGGACGACAGGACAAATATTGCAGAAAACATAAAGCAGAATGAAAAGAAGACGACAAATATGGCAGAAAACATAAAACAGAATGAAGAGAAGACGACAGGACAAATATGGCAGAAAACATAAAGCAGAATGAAAAGAAGACGACAGGACAAATATGGCAGAAAACATAAAGCAGAATGAAAAGAAGACGACAGGACAAATATGGCAGAAAACATAAAACAAAATGAAAAGAAGACTACAGGACAAATATGGCAGAAAAAAATAAATAAAGCATAAATAAACTAGAATAAAACTTTAAATGACTGCAAATTAACAAAAAGCATTTAGTTATTAGTGAAAACCCTAATAAATAGTCAAGTAGATCATTAAGTTTTTTTTTTAAAGCACAGATCGGCTTTCTGTATGGGAAAAACCAGGAATTTCATTAAGTTTTTTGTGCAGGTAAAACACATCCTATCGCTATTTCAAAGATTTATTCCGCCGTGCGCGGTCCCGGCTGAAGAATAGGCCCGCAGCATCCTCTGAGCTTGGAGTATAAGCCATCCTAACAGAGGACCCCGAGGGAACCCCGGGATATAGAAATAGGACCCAGTATCTTCGGCTTGCGGGGTGTGACCCCTCCTAAACGGAGGCTGACCCCGAGGGTCCCGGGATATAGAAATAGGACCCATTCCGTGGTTGTGCGGGATTAATAAATACACAACCCATCTTTCGGATGGGATGTAAACTCAGGTCCACGTGTTGGAAGAAATGCCACGCTTCCTGCACGTTAAAGAACCCTTGTAGCAAGCTCTTTTTGGGGTGGTCCGTAGGTGATCGGCTATAAGGCTAAATTCCCCGCCCTTGACGATTTCACCCTACTTTTCCAGTGGCAGTCAGAATTTCCCGTCCCATGGCCATTTCCATACCCCAAAGTGATTATTTATCAACAAACTTGTTCTCGTCTTGATATAGCTGAAATATTGCTGAGTAGACGTTAAACAATATTCAATCAATCAATCAATCAAAGATTTATTAATGCGTTAAATTTGATATAAGAATTTAAGTGAACCCACTGTGTTTGTAATATTATCGCCCCCTTTGGTAGGTGATGAAATCTTGATTAGGTTTTGCACATGTTAATGCTAAGTAGTTCTGACCCCCCATTAAACAAATGAGCAAGGGAATTATTTAAATTGTTTCAAAATGTTGTTACAACTCATTTTATAGCATTATGAAATAATAGAGTAAACAGATTATTTACTTTGGTTTATTTATTAATAATATTATCAGTAAAATCTATATTTGTTTTTCTGAAAACATTTCCCGGTATAATACTAATTTACGTTATAAATAGCACCTTATTACTAAAGCACATTATAATCATATGACACAACATTTTTGTATCATTTTGTCATCGAGAGACACCAACAGGAGGAGATAAAATAGAAGCCTGTAAGTATGGGGTATATTTATCTTAAGTCTCAGCTTTTAACATTATTTACCTTTATTTGCATATATAAACCCTAACGGGTTAAAGCAAAAACATAAAATATACAGTGACATATTTTTATTATGTCTGTTAATAGATCTTCCGGGTTTGATACTCAACTACGCACAGGGATTTGCTTCCGTAAGTAAATATATTTATACTATCATTGTGCTATAGACGGAGAACGCTTTTTTGGAGAGAAAATATCCTGTTTTTGGGGCTTGTCCTGGTTTTATGGTGAGAATATTTGTTAGAGACGGCATTTCTAAGATTGAAGAATATAGCATTCGAAGAAGAAAACGTAGGATAAGCCCCCGGGGTTAAGCCTAACTTCCACTTATCATATATCATTGGATTATTGAATTTTTGTCTCACAAAAGCATTGTACCATTAAACTAGGAGCCTTATTCCAAAATTTTTTTTCGCTTATTTTGTTGTAATTTATGACAAAAAGAAATTCTTAATTTATTTTATTAACACAATGTGTATTAACAAATGAATATACATGGCAACAGTTAATTTCAAAGCATATATTTTGTAGTTATTTCAATTTTGCGATTTGTTTATGTCCTGGTTTAAATGCGAGAAGTCCTCGTTTTATGGGCCGTTGTCCTGTTTTATGGACCGATTGTCCTAGTGTTATGGGGCGCTTGTCCTTGCACTATGGAGAGAAATTAAATGTTAAAATCTGCATTTAGACTAAATTAACACCCGTGAAAATAACGGAACATCAGGTGCAACATTTGTCGATATATCGCAGTAACATTCGTAGATTCAAAGAGTTTTTATTAATTTGGGACGAATCGACTGTTATTAAGGATAAATAATACATGGTGTATCTTTAGAAATTAAAAAAAAAGAAACTTCTTTAAAACAGGCGCTCAAGGGCCTGTATCTCCCACTTGGACAATGCCTGATACCTATAGTCAAATAAACTTCTAAGTTGAAAGTGTCTCATTTTTAGGCTTTATATAAGTAAAGAAATCTTTGTTATATGGTCCAACATTAATTTTTTCTCCTACTGCCTGCCATTTTGGATAAGTTGTATAAGGGATTAAACTACAGAACACAATTTTAAATAGAACGTTTGTGCCAAAGTTTATTTCGAACTGGCCAAATGTTTTCTGAAAAGAAGATCTTTTAATTTATCCCAAAGCCAAATTGCATATTCGTTATTTTTGTTTTAATGTGCTTTAAACAAAAATTACGAAAATACAAAGACAAAAATTAACTATAAACGAAAGAATGGTGCACAATAAATACTTACTTTGAACATTATTTTACAAAATTCCGCCATTCATAGTTCAGTGATACATAAAAATATATTTTATTCCTGTGTAAATTCATGCCGTTTTTATACTCCTTGACATAGAGCTATAACCATTATTCATCTTCAATTTTCTATCAAACGCATCTCCTGACAATGAACTATTGATTAAACAAATTTAAATTTGATAAAAAGATTTTGTTTTATATGAATTTTAAATTTGAATTTTATGTGATATTTGGAAAAACCAGGACAAGAAGGTAAAAACCGGGACATTTTTAACCGCTCTCTCCACAAAACATGGACATACTGCAAAAGGGGTGGTTTTCGCGTGGGTTAAATTTCGCGATTTTGATTTTTTAACATATTCGCGAGGTTTTATTTTCGCGATTATCACTTACTCTTCGTTACATTTGTGATAGAGACGAATTTACGCGAGGGGAAATTTTCACGAATATGTTCCAATCGCGAAATAAGCGAAAATAAAATCCTCGCGAAAATTTCCCCTTTTACAGTACACAAAATCCATAATTTTACAACAAACCAAACCACTGAAATCGTTCCGTTATTCTGTAACTGATTTTGGCTTATGTGCTATCTTCACACACATTGAATAGTACCAAATAAGGTCATAATCAGGAAAACTATCAAACTTTCTCTTGAAAACACAAAACATCTCTTAAAAATAGGACAAAAAAAAAAAAAACAACCTCGAAGCACAACTGTGTCTTCTGTGATATTTGCAAATGTAGAGTCCATGGTTTTGTGTGGATTCATGACCAAGTTGTTTTTTCAAAATTAAACAATTTTTGCCTGAAAAGTTAAGTATTTAGACTGAATATTGTTATTTTTAGAAACTGTTTCAACTAAAAGAAGAAAACGATTAAGTGGAAAAAGCATAAAATTGTTAAAGCCAGTTTGATTGATTATTTTGCATATGGTCTGAACAGCTGGCGCGAAAACCGATTTAATTTTGAAGCTCGCAATATCTAAATTTAACAAATTTTGTTCAAAACTAAGGAGTATCTCCCTCTCGCATAGCTTTGTCCTTAGCTGATTTTTGGTTTTACTGTTTAGACCCTGTTGGTAATTAGGGCCCCGCCACTATGTGGCGGACGCCCTATAGTAATCGCTCTGTCCGTCCGTCCGTCCGTGTGTCCGTCCGTCTGTCCGTCCGTAACAAAGTCGTGTCCGGGCTATAACTTTTTTGTCTTTTGAGATAGGCTTTTGATATTTTGCATGTAGATAGATCACTTCAAGATGATGTGTCATGAACACTGATTGGTGACCTTTGACCTTGACCTTTGTCTTCAGGGTCAGATTTTTGCTTTTCAAATGACAAGTCGTGTCCTAGCTATAACTGTTATGTCTCTTGAGGTAGGCTTTTGATATTTTGCATATAGATAGATCATTTGAAGACAATGTGTCATGAACCATGATTGGTGACCTTTGACCTTGACCTTTGTCTTCAAGGTCAAATTATTGCTTTCGGGTATTACATCCTGTTGATATCTTAAAGATATGATATGGTGTCCATACTTGTGTAGTGTCCACACTTGTACTGTGTCCACACCTTTATTGTGTCCACACACACCTAAATTTGCACTTTTATACAACGGGGCCCACAGAGATGGCTGCCATCTCTCCGATTCTAGTTCTCTATCAGCTTTTACTCATATTTCGGTATAGGTATTTCCAAATGTTTTGATCTGATCTGCACTGAAGAGACAAACGTTGTCAAACTGCGCATATGCAGAATCTAAATTAACAGTAATTTCGGTATATTGTTTTTTCAACCGGATTTAAACCTGTATTGGGTTTTATTCGGATGTTTATTACACTATAGGGAAACGGGATAGAGAAAGGGGAGGTTTGGGTACCCATAAACCGGTTTAACCCAACAACTGGCTTTTGATAGTGCCGGTACCAAGTCCGACTATCCCGAGTTCCTATTGTTATTTTTGTTTGTCTCTTGTCTTCATTATTGTTTTTCTAATGCAGGTCGCTTGTGAATTGTGGCATGTGATTGTAGTACCCGGTCATTGTAGGTGTTTACAGTTATCCTGTTTTTGTAATTTCATTACAAGAATTCACATGTCTTACAAGAAACAATACTTTAGATATGCTACTCTACAGGAACACGAGTCCACCCATGATTTTTAATTTGGTCCGTATTGTTCATCTTTATGTGTGTCCCAATATTTCTTTTCTGTGCCGTACCAAAGTGATGTCCTTGTTTCTTTGAGTTTCTATTGATGTCTTATTTTTAGACTGACGATTTGGTTCTTACTTACTTTTTTATCTTTTGATTCTAGTGCTACTGGTGGTGTAAACTATCTCACGCTTTCGGCGTGGCAGTCACGCTTTCCAAAACCAAATCACGCTCTCACGCTCACCCCTTTCAATGTCACGCTTTTTTAAATTTTCGAGAAAATAGATTTCAAATTGAAAAAGGGTCTTTTCATAATAAGTAAAATAATAATGAAGTTGCTGTTAATTTGGATTCTGTATATGCGCATTTCGACAACTTATGTCTCTTCAGTGTAGATAAAATCAAAATATTGGAAATCCATATACCGAAATTTGTGCCAAAACTGAGAGAGGACAAATTACCAATACGATCTAAATAGAAAAGCCAAAGAAAACAAGAAATAAGAGGTAGTTCTGCACATTCTTTCATACTACTGGTTCATTTTCTACTCAAGACCCTGAAGTAACTTTGTCCCTTTTTAATGAAAAATTTGGTTTCAAATTCCTCGCTATGACCATTTTAAATGCTCTCATGATGCGCCACTTTATGTCCCTGAAAAAGAAAATCTTGTGGCTATTCCCCCACACGCCCTCCATCTCAGACTTTGAACCCAACCCCCCTTGACAGCTCTGCAAATGAATTACGTTTGATCTTCATTCTTACACATATACACATACTTGATATCAATTTCGTTATTTTCTCTATATCTTGCTATTCAATAACGAATTTTACTCTTCAATTACAATGAAATTAGTCTCTCTGCAGATGATCTCGTAACAGGAATGTCTATTTATTCAGAATTTTATAAGCACCAACAAAATTTGATTTAATACTAAGTATGTGATTGCATGCGATAAATGAATGATGCAATATGAACGATTTTCAATGATTTTACTGATTTTACATCACTTTCAATAAACACATGCCCCATTGCTCGATAACTACCAGATGAAAAAAAATAATAATAACAACGACGCAATTTTATCATTCTTTAATTAAATGTAAACAAGTCAAAGAAAGTGATTTTATGACCAAAAAATTCATTTTATAATGGATGGACAAATGAAATCCTGATCTTCACACATAACGTTTAAATCTTACTAAATTATCAACGGAAGAATCTGATTAGAAACTCTAAGAACAATGATATACAACATATTTTCAAATTTCTATCCTTCAATTTTAGCTTCCGTTGTATAGATAATATTTAATATAGAAAATATTTAATATTTTAACTCGCTTTATGGATTTTTTCTTCTTAAAATTAACTATCCTATAGAGCTCGAAATAAAGGATACTAAAGGCAATTTATTTTCTAGGCCTTCGTCTAGAAATTGACAACAGAGGTCGAATACAATCTAAGCTATATGACAAACTCGAAGACTCAAATTTTCCAAATTTTTCCAAATCGTATTCGTTGTAGCAATATTCCAACAGCACCTGCATATAAAGTTTACTTCTCCAATCTCATTCACTATTCAACGACCTGCGGTCGATAAAATGACATCCCTGATATAGTTAGGTTGCTCATAAATAGGCTACCTAAGCAAAATCATAGCCTAAAGGGGTCTCGATGGTGGTACCTTTCCCGAAATTCCGGCAATTTTTTCTACACTTTCCCGTTTCACGGGCGGAAAATATTTTACAAAGACTCTTAAAGAGGCCCCTTTTTCCCATTTCACAGGCTCAATTTTCATCAGATCCCGCTTCACGCTGGACATCCTTTCCCGTTTTCATGTGAATTTTTTCCCACGATTCCGTTTCCCACTTGCTTAAAAGGTCCATCCCGCTTCCCGCTTATATCCCATCTAGACCCACCCTAAAGTCATCGCTGCAGAAATTAACGATATGTAAGTTACGATCTTGTGGACCGCTATCGGATATCTATTTCCAATATTTCTTAAGGTAGTAGACCTAGGTTAAGGGAGATAACTCTTTAAATCAGCAAGGCGTTTGAAATAGTCAGTTTCGTCAAAGCATTTCAAGCATTGATGTGAAAAAGAATTAAAATCATCTGTGTTTCTTAGAAGCTTACAATATATTTATGAAAATGTTTAAAGCAAACATACAAGTGATTTTAAGGGTTAAGTCCCTTAACCTAGGTCTACCTCCTAAAATCAATTTTTCTGTGCCTTACTTATGTGTTGTTACTCAAGCGCAAGGGGCGCTTGAGTTATTACGATGCTAAATTAATTCGTGCCAAATATTTGATTTTCAAATTTTGCAGTTCGCTAAATACATGCTCAGAGGTCAATCTTTTGGTGAGTGTTCATCTGTAGTTCACATTTCTATATAAATTTGAATGTCACATTTTACGAACTATTTCTATTTGCGGACTAATATCAGTATGTAATTGGACATTTTGTTATGATTACGGAGAAAAATTGTAGGCTTTCCGAATATTTTATTTTATTGTTATATATACTAGTTTAGGTTGAGCTAATGAACAGCAGTCCCTACAACAAACATGAAACCAGTTATCTATTCGACAGCAGCATACAGAATGAGACCTATCTACGGTAGCGCTTATTTGTAATATTTCCCGCGCATGTTCACTGAAGCGTAAACAAACAGAGAGAAATCAGTGTTAAATTATCTTGGCATATAGTGACACTGAAATGTGTGCGATTTGGGAAATGTCCACATTTCGTCCAGTTGTTTCCCGATGCCCGAGTTTGTCCAAATTTATCCCAACACTCAAGTCAATCAAAGGTCCTGTTTTCGTGGGGTCATGTTTTCGTTGATTTCTCGTGTGCTTAGAAGTTTTGGTTGTGACTTAAGAATCCTTTTCAAGAATCCTTGTCGTTTCGTTCCGAATCCCTTTCGCACCATGAGTTGTTTCGACTAAAAATGCAGATGAAGGAATATTTTTCATGATTAATTGCATGTCTCTTTTGTAAATAATTTTTAAACTTCTCAACAGGTTCGGGATAATCCCAGTTGGGATAATTATAGATTATTACATGTCATTTTCCATAGTTTATCGAGCCTACTTACTCACAAACTAAATAAACTTGCTCACAAAATAAACAAAGTTGGAAAGACTTTATTTCGTTTGTGAGCGAGTAGACCGCGTTAACACACCCATAAACTCCTCCAAAATTACTTTTATTTCTTATAATTCCAATTATTTGCTCTTAAGATAATGTTTTCGGTGAATTTTACGTCATAATACACTGCAATATTTGACCTCGAAAAGTATTAATCGCCCAGAAGTATTTTTCGAAAAAATAACTTCTTTGTTTTTCATGACATTGACCAATAAAATTGGGCGTTGCAATAGGATTTGAAATTATACTATACACGTTTTTGAAAGTTACGTAAAAATGCACATTGTTCAAATAACACAAAATGCATAAAACACTGAAATATTGCTGTATACAGAAAACGGATCGAACAATCATCTATATGTCCTTTGCGAGTTCTTGCCTTTCTATTTAAATTATTTTTGATTATTTGTTCTCTACAGAGACATTATAGAGATTAGCAACTTGTAAATAATAGCAAATGTAACTGCATGACAACGCTCGAAACTCTAGGTAATTTTGCTTATCACCATTTTAAATAACAATCCGACGAAATGTACCTATAATATTAGCTTTCATAAAAACTATAGAAGAGTTCCGAGTGTGTTGTTAACATTTCAGCTCAGTTGCATCCTCGGTACTATATACATGTCTGTCACCCTTGACGTATTAAGTAGTTGACAATCACTGTTTCTTATTGCATCTTTCGGTTTTGTTCCTAGCACCCATACTAGTAACAATTTTTGCATAAGATAAGTAACTTGTCAAAATGGCCATTGCCCATGCAAAAATTCGATTCATATAAATCAATGAAAAAGATAACTAAAACTCAGCTTGAGTATTATGACTTTTGATCACTTTTGTCAGAGTATACTTGTTTTTTGCTTATGTTTGTTTGCGATGTTTCCGATGTTGTCATTGCCTTGGAACTATTCTTTTTGGACTAACGGTTACTATTTCATTTAAAACACGACATATATCATTGTTTCTGTAAAATTTACTAAAAAANAAAAAAAAAAAAAAAAAAAAAAAAAAAAAAAAAACTGTGGAAGTACTTATATTCATGGACATCAATTTTCGTTGTTTCCATAAATATCTATATTTTCGTGAGTTTCAAATTCTCTGCATGATACTTTTACTAGGGAAAATCCATTTCGTAAGGAACCCTAATTTCGTGGTTTTAGCGAAAAAAATTGGAAACCCACGAACAAAAGTACTTTGACAGTAATAATATAAGAACAAGAAAAAAAGTAAAAAGTCAGAAAAAGAAAAAGATGTTTAAAGAAATATTTATGTACATGTCAGATTATGGGATATCTTTGTCAGTGTTCGGAAAGTACTGAAAATTGAAGATCTCGGCTTTTTTCATTCTGTTATCTAAAAAAGCTCCGTCATAGAATGCACGCAATGAAGTAATGACCAGAATGAATCACTTTGAAATCAGGGGCCGTGTCATCGAAAGTATCCTAAAATTTGTCCAAAGACATATCTTAAGACGAAAATTAGGACCATCTTAGGACTGTCCTATGACATATCTTAGGGTACACATCGAAGCTGTCCTAAGACCATCTTATGACATATCTTAGTCCTATGTGGGTTCATCGAACATGTCCTAACTTCGGATACATCTCAAAATTTATACTTACTTTAGGACTGCTATGGAGGTGTCTTAAGTCTGTCTTAACTTATAGAATACATCGGCAAACGAATACCGAAGCAAGAACGAGGAAAGGGGAAATTCTAAAATCATAAATCCAAAATCACGGCAATTCAAAGCAACACGAATTGAGACAGCACGATAAAGACAAAACAAACAAACAAAAAAGAACAAGAACGTCACAAAACTAAAGCACTAGCAGTGTGAACCCCTATAAAAACTGAGGTATCATCAGGTGCTCCGGAAGGGTAAGCATGATCTGCTCCACGCGTGGCACCCGTCACACTGCCAGTGAAAAGTCCGGTTTTGTCACAGTCGGTGTTAGTCAGTCCGGTAACAAACTCTGGATCTACCCAAAGATATCTGTTCACCCCCTCTTCTACTTAATAATCAACAAATACAATGTGTAAATTCTTATAAACATCTCGGAGTAATAATATCCGATGATGGATCTTGGCATAACCATACTGATTATATTATTGGCAAAGCTTATACGAGGCTAAATATTAAAATTTAAATTTACTCTTGATCGTTTAACCCTTGAGAAAATGTATATTTCATTTGTTCGTCCTATACTAGAGTATGCTGATGTCATATGGGATACCAATAACTAAACTTGAATCTGTTCAATTAGAAGCTGCTAGAATAGTTACGGGGGGACCAAGGTCACGTCACACCAAAAGTTATATGATGAAACTAAGTGGGAAAAATTGACAGACAGACGAAAGAACCACAGACTTCTATTTCACAAAATGCTAAATAAGAAAACTCCCTAGTATTTAGTGGACCTAATTCCTACAACCGTTGGCACACAGCATCGTCATAATACACGCCAGTCACTAAATTTACAAGAAGTACGGACTCGTACAAATCTATATTCAAACTATTTCCTGCCCTCTACGATTAAAGATTGGAATAAGCTTTCATTGAATACTCGCCAAACAGAATTCTTTTCCTCTTTTAAGAACCAGATCTTAAATAAAAATACCAAAGTTCCTTCTTTTTATTATTCTGGTAGCAGGCTTGGTCAAATTTTTCACGCACGGTTACGAATGTTTTATTTTTGAAAAATTTGGTTTAATCACCCATGTGTGTTTGTGGTGAAATTGAATCAGTTCAGCATTATATTTTTTATTGTAATAGATATCTTAATGCTAGACAAGATATGCTGACTTCTCTTATGAATATGAATTTGAATGTTTTAGTAGACACAAATCTTCTTATTTTTGGGTCCACTGTTCTATCCGATGAACAAAACTGTGAAATTTTTAAGCTTTTTCAAAAATTCATCATCAAAAGTAAGCGTTTCAATTCTTGAGTCACTGAATATCTCATACAAATTCCTTTACTTTCCACATTGTCTATTCCTTAATATCCTTCTTTCTAAACCCTTTATTATATTTAATTAATATAGTTATTTAGCATATAAGAATATTCTGAGCATGCAATTTATTATATGAATATATTGCGTCTTTTTTTTATATGGAGACAGATTTATAAAAGCATTGTTATGCTTGTTTCTGAATCCTATTTGTTGTTTCTATATGTATATGTATAATATTTGTATGTTACTTAACTAATAAATATGTTTAAACCAAGATCAGATTATTGCTTTCTTTATGACAAAGTCATGTTTAGGCTATTACTTTTTATACGCCCGTTGTATACCATCCGTCTGTTCTTTCGTCCATCCGTCTGTCCATCTGTCTGTCCGTCTGCCTGTTAGCTTTTTGGTTTCCGGAGATTTTTTTCTGTAACTGCTCGACATATTGATTTCATATTTGGTATATGAGTATATCTAGGTAAAATACAGATCAAGTTAGAATTTGCTTCAGGTCGGTTGATTTTGTACAGAGTTATGGCCCATGGACTTAGTGAAAATTTGAAAAATATAAGTTTCCGGAGTTTTTTCTGTAACTGCTTGACATATTGATTTCATATTTGGTATATGAGTATATCTAGGTGAGATACAGATCAAGTTCGAATTTGGTTCCAGTCGGTTGATTTTGTACAGAGTTATGGCCCTTGGACTTAGTGAAATTTTGAAAAATATAGGTTTCCAGAGTTTTTTCTCTCTAACCACTTGACATTTTGATTTCATATTTAGTATGTGAGTATATCAAGGTGAGATACAGATCACGTTGGAATTTGGTTCCGGTCGGTTGATTTTGTGCAGAGTTATGGCCCTTAGACTTGGTGAAATTTTGAATAAGATAGGTTTCCAGAGTTTTCTTCTGTAACAGCTTGACATATTGATTTCATATTTGGTATGTGAGTGTATATAATTGAGATACAGATCAAATTTTAGTTGAGTCCTGATTGGTTGATTGTGTATGGAGTTACAGCCCTTGGACTTAGTAAATTTTTGAAAAACATTAGTTTCTCCACCTTTTAAGCTCACCTGGCTATGCCAGGGTGAGCTTTTGCCATCACTCGTCCGTCCATCCGTCCTAAACTTTTTTTCAAAAATCTTCTCCTCTGAAATCACTGGTATAATTTAATCCAAACTTGGCTTGGGTCATCACCAGGGTATGTAGTTTGGTTAGTCCGAGGACCCAACAACATGGCCGCTGTTACTAAAAATAGAACATAGGGTAAATTACAATTTTTGGCAAATAATAATGTTGTAGATATCAAAAATCTGACATGAGGTGAAATGTTCAGAATGCCGATATCTTTCTGCCCAGCAATTTTGAAGAACATCGGAAAACCCGTCTCAGAGTTACAGCCATTTTCCGTAAATTTTCAGGAAACATAGTTTTAACATTGGACCCTATGGGAAGACATGTTCAAAGATCTTTTCTCTGAAACCACTGAGCCAATTGGTACCAAACTTGGCCACAATAGTCATTTGGTGGTCCCTTACAAAAAAGCTGTTTTTTAGGTCCGCCAGATATCCAAGATGGCCGTCAGCAGGAAACATAGTTTTAACATTGGACCCAATGGGACATGTTCAAAGATCTTCTTCCCTGAAACAACTGAGCCAATTGCCACCAAACTTGGCCACAATTGTCCTTTGTTGGTCCCTTACAAAAAAGCTGTTTTTCAGGTCCGCCGATATCCAAGATGGCCGCCAGCTGGAAACATAGTTTTAACATTGGACCCTATGGGAAAACACGTTCAAAGATCTTCTACTCTGAAACTACAGAGCCAATTGGCACCAAACTTGGCCACAATAGTCCTTGGGTGGTCCCTTACAAAAAAGCTGTTTTTCAGGTCCGCCTGATATCCAAGATGGCCGCCAGTGGGAAACATAGTTTTAACATTGGACCCTAAGGGAAAACACATTCAAAGATCTTCTCTGAAACTACTGAACCAATTGGCATCAAACGTGGCCACAACAGTCCTTTGGTGGTCCCTTACAAAAAAAGCTGTTTTTATCCAAGATGGCCACCACCAGGAAACATAGTTTTAACATTGGATCCTATGGGAAAGACATTCAAAGATCTTCTTCTCAGAAACTACCTGTCAAATTATTACCAAACTTAGTCACAATGGTCCTTAGATGGTCCCTTTCAGAAAAAGGTATCCGGCAGGTCCGTATCTTATCCAAGATGGTAGCCAGCAGGGAACATAGTTTTATCATTGGACGCTATGGAAAAGACATTCAAAGATCTTCTTCTCAGAAACTACCTGTCCAATTAGAACCAAACTTTATAGTCACAAAGGTCCTTAGATAGTCCCTTCCAAAAAAAGTATCCGGCATGTCCGTACCTAATCCAAGATGGCCGCCAGCGGGGAACATAGTTTTAACATTGGATCCTACAGAAAAGACATTCAAAGATGTACTTCTCAGAAACTACCTGTCTAATTATAACCAAACTTAGTCACAATGGTCCTTAGATGGTCCCATCCAAAAAAGGCATCTGGCATGTCCATACTTAATCCAAGATGGCTGCCAGCGGGGAACATAGTTTTAACATTGGACGGTATGGAAAAGACATTCAAAGATTTTCTTCTCAGAAACTACCAGACCAATTATTACCAAACTTAGTCACAATGGTCCTTAGATGTTTCCTTCCAAAAAAGATATCCGGCATGTCTGTACCTAATCCAAGATGGCGGCCAGCGGGGAACATAGTTTTTACATTGGACCCATGGGGAAGACATTCAAAGATCTTCTTCTCAGAAACTACCACTCCAATTATAACCAAACTTAGTCACAATGGTCCTTAGATGGTCCCTTCCAAAAAAAGGTATCCGGCAGGTTGGTACCTCATCAAAGATGGCCACCAGTGGGGATTATAGTTTTGACATTGGACCCTATAGAAAGTACATTCAAAGATCTTCTTCTCAGAAACTACTAGTCCAATTAAAACTAAACTAAGCCACAATGGTCCTTAGATGGTCCCTTCCTAAAAAGGTATCCAGCAGATCAATACCTCATCCAAGATGGCTGCCAGCAGGAACACAGTTTTTACATTGGCCCTATTGATTTTAAAGAGAACCTCTGCCCAAATTTTTGAATATTAATTTGAATTGTGGTCTGAATGTTTTAATTTTAGCAAGATGTATTACATTGATTATAAGGGGAACTCCTGCCCATTTTTTTTTTAATGGGGTTCTGTTATGGGTTGTAATGGATGGTGGATCTTTCGGTTGCCATGACAACCAAACAAGAATACTGTAATTTTAGAGAAAAAAGAGTATTCTGCTAAATTTTATGTTTTGTTTTTCCTATTGCCTTTTATCTATGTCAGCCATGGTCCAGGTGAGCGATACAGGCTCTTGAGAGCCTCTTGTTTATTTTTTATTTCAAAAACTGTAACAGATAGAGAAATTTAAACCAAATGTTTATACCATTAATACCTTAGTTAAGTTCGAAAATCAGCCTTGGTCGATATTGAAGGAGTTATGGGACTTTTACGAAAAGAACAACACAGTTTTAGCCAAAAATTTACCTTGTAAGCGCTCTCAAGGCTACAAATTTTGACAGATTCTCATGAAATTTATACCAAATGTTTATACCATTAATACCTTGGTCAAGTTCCAAAATCAGCCTTGGTCGATATTTTTTGACGGAGTAATGGGACTTTGACGAAAATAACGACACTGTTTTAGCCAAAATTTGACCTTTTAAGCGCTCTCATGCCTACAAATTTTGACGGATTCTCATGAAATTTATATCAAACGTTTATACTAATAGTCAGCTTCGGTCGATATTTTTTGACGGAGTTATGGGACTTTGTTGAAAATAATGACTCTATTTTATCCAAAAATTTACCTTGTAGGCGCTCTCATGGCAACAAATTTTGACAGATTTCCATGAAAATTATACCAAATGTTAATTCTACTAATACCTTGGTCAAGTTGGAACATCTGCCGTGGTTGATCCTTTTTGTATCCCCACATATTTAATTATACCCCCCCAAACAAAGTTTGGGGGGTATATAGGAATCACCCTGTCTGTCTGTCTGTCCGTCCGTCTGTCCGTCCGTCTGTCCGTCTTTCCACACTTCTCGTAAGCGCAACTCCTCTTAAACCACTTGAAGGATTTTGATGAAACTTTACACAAAGGAAGGACACTATATGGAGATGTGCATGAAGCAATATAATTATTGTTAGAAACCAGGAAGGGGAGATAATTCGACTTTGACTTTTCTTTGATTCCCTATGTATGGGTTACCTCGTATGCACAACTCCTCTTAATTCACTTGAAGGATTTTGATGAAACTTTAGACAAAGGAAGAACACTATGTAGATGTGTAAAATGTCAAATAGGCTTAAAAAAGGGGGAATTTTATATTTTTCTGATTTAGACAGAGTGTTTTCATTGGAACCCTTGTGAAAATTTCTTTCTTGAAGATTATATCATTGTGTCCATACTTGTATTGTGTCCACAATTGTACTTTGTCCACACCAACTTAATTTTGCACTTACCTATGGGTTACCTTGTAAGCCCAACTCCTCTTAAACCACTTGAAGGAAATTAATGAAACTTTACACAAAGTAAGAACACTATATGGAGATGTGCATCAAGGAATATAATTATTGTCAGAAACCAGGAAGGGGAGATAATTGGACTTTGAGTTTTCATTGATTCCCTATGTATGGGTTACTTCGTATGCACAACTCCTCTTAATTCACTTGAAGGATTTTGATGAAACTTTAGACAAAGGAAGAACACTATGTAGATGTGTAAAATGTTAAATAGGCTGAAAAAAGGGGGAATTTTATATTTGTCTGATTTAGACAGAGTGTTTTCATTGGAACCCTTGTGAAAATTTCTTTCTTGAAGATTATATCATTGTGTCCATACTTGTATTGTGTCCACAATTGTACTTTGTCCACACCAACTTAATTTTGCACTTACCATATCGATTCAGGGTTCAATAAGCGGGGGGTATATTTGGCTGCCATACGGCGACAGCTCTTGTTTTGGAACTGCCCTGAATGTTTGAAAATATTTCAATTTCATATACAGTCTACTAGTATATTGCATGAGCGGCGGGGGACCCAGGAATTCTATTCTTGTTCACCTAAAAAATTTTTCTGCAATGCCATATGGGTTATTGGTTATTTCCCTTTAAATTCTGTTTTCAAATCTTCTTTGGTTTACTTTTCTCTTTAAAGTTTTAGAGAAATTGCCTGCTATCACTTTATTAAAAACAATTATATGTTACATAATAAAGAGCAAAAAAAGTGTTTTTGTACAAATTTTTACAATTTTTTTTGCAAAAATGCTTTCATAATTTTTACTTACTTCACATTATAATAATTTTTGTATATAAATGTATCTTGTGTCCTTCAGTGAGTTTCGATTGTCCACCATGCAAGTATTGTTCCTAGGTTATTTAAAGTAGTATCTTGTCTTCATAGCCTTCATGGACTCTATAACTAACCTGTCCATGCCTGAGCATTAGCCATCACTGTGTCTTGGGTCTGTCAGCCGTAAACTTTTCATTCAGACATCATCTTTCTTGAAACCGCTGGGCCAATTGGAACCAAACTTGGTCACAAAAGTCCTTTGGTGGTTCCCTTTAAAAATTGTATCCTCAAAGTCCGCATATCATCCAAGATGGCCGCCAGCGGGGAACTTTGTCGATAATTGGACAATATTGCAAAAATCTCCTCTGAAAATACTGGGCCTATTGGAACCAAACTTAGTCACAATTTCCTGAGATGGCCCGTTTTAAAAAATGTGTTCGGCAAGTCCACATCATATCCAAGATGGCCACCTGTAGGGAACATGGTTTTAACATTGGACCCTATAGGGAAACATATTCAAAGATCTTCTCCTCTGAAAGTACATGACCAATTGGAATCACCATGGTCCTTACTTGGTCCCCTTCATAAAATGTGTCCAGCATGTCTGCCAGGGATTGGCACGATTACCTTTAAATGTAATCGATTATTAATTGATTACTTGACATATTTTAGTGTAATCGATTACACATGTATTTCACATGTAATCGATTACAATCGATTACTTTAAAAGAAGTAATCGACAATTACTTTTAATTACTTTCAATTACATTTCATTAAAAGGGCATGTAATATTATACATGATACATTGCAAAACATATTTATATAGACTGCAATCCTAATATGCCTAAATTGTAACTCATGTCATAAATCATTAAAAGTAAGAAGCTAGTCTAGTTATGAGAAATAAATGATTTGTTTTAAAATTTTAAATATCATAATCATGCAAATTGTTGAATTGCTGTACAATCTCCACTCTTTATATATTTATCATGATGATGATTATTTTTTACTCTATAAAATATTTTAGTTTGTTAAACTTGTTGAGAGTTTCAACTTTTTTACTGGTTGGAGAAGAATCTCGTCCTGATGCATTTCTGATACCATAAACTTAGTGAAAATTTATACAGATATTGCTTTAAATCAAAATGTAATCGAAATGTAATCGAAAAGTAATTGATAATTACAGGGGTTTTAGCAGCTGTAATCGATTAAATTACAATTACAAGTAATCGAAAATCAGATCAATTACAGATTACTTTCGATTACTCAACATTTTGTAATGGATTACAATCGATTACGATTACCCATTACCATTACCCCAACCCTGATGTCTGCATAGCATCCAAGATGGCAGTCAGCGGTGAACATTGTTTAACCTTGGACCGCATTGGAAATCATTCAAAGATCTCCTCTGAAAATACTAGGCCAGTTTGAACCAAAGTGAGGCACAATGTTCCTTAGAAGGTGACAGTCGGTCTACACCCCATGAAAAATAGCAGCCAATGGGGAACATAGTTTAATTTTGGATCATAACATCAATGTCTATCAACAAACTTGAAATTGAGACCCTTAAACGTTTGGATTATTTTGACTTATTGTGTCAGCCATGGCCCAGGTGAGCGATACAGGCTCTTGAGAGCCTCTTGTCTTTACAATGCATTAATATGTTGATTTGATATACTGTGAAAGTACTTTTATTCGTGGATGCCAACTTTTGTGGATTGCAGACAAGTCATTGGTTCATGGGTTCTTAAATTCGTGGTTAGAGACTTTCCACAGTACAAATCAATGGGAGATTTGTATATCATTGGGTTTTAAATTTGTGGTTTAAGTCGACCACGAAATCCACGAAAAATTGGTACCCCACGAACAATAGTACTTTCACAGTATAGTATATGATTGTATGTTTAAAAATTACTGATTATGTTTGAATTTGGTTCCTGTTGAATGATTTTTGTTGGATTAGTGTCTATCCAAAGGATAGAATTCTATCCTATGTTACGACCCCGGGTGACCAACCTCACGCAATCAAACATTAGTGATCATACCCATGCTAAAAGAATCCTTTTCAGGAAACCTCGTACACATCTTTCTGATCTCATAAAAAACTCTAAAACTCAATAGTCTATTTTCATTGAACATTAATTTGATTGCACGAACTTTTCAACACTTAAATGGTGCCCGAATTCGTTAATTAATCACCGAATGAATTTCCCATTCATAAAATTTTGTGTGTAGATGTATGAATATGGAAGATTGATGCCTTACTGTATGAATGGCGTAAACGTACTTCCCTGAACCGTCAATGAAACGATGTGGCCGTTTTGAAATAAATCATAACAACGCATTGGAAATAAAAAAAAATCAAATTCAGTAGCCGTCGAGAACAACAGTCCATTATTTACAATCTACGGAAGACCATTTCTAGTTATCACACATGAATTATCAATGAATGGAAAAGTACGGC
>MJUU01004595.1:6943-19362 GCA_002080025.1 Modiolus philippinarum | reverse complement strand
ATCGTCTATGGGTTGACTCTTACAAGTAACTGTTAGTATTTTCAGCATTATGTAAAAAATGATACTAAAGAAGATATTGCTTTGAAATTTAAATGAAGTGTAACTAGTTAGTCAAATACAAATATATCTTTATATAAAAATTTTTCCGTAAATGACATAATAACGAAGTTGCTGTTAATTTGGATTCTGCATATGCACATTTCGACAACTTATGTCTCTTCAGTGCAGATAAAATAAAAATATTGGAAATCCATATACCGAAATATGTGTAAAGACTTATAGAGAACAAATTACCAAGAAGACCTAAATAGAAAACAACGACAGAAGAATACCGAAGGAACAAAGCACAAGGTTACACAAATCAAAATGATGGTTTACAGTGTGAGACGACCCATGTAAGATCGATGCACGCGACTTCGTCTCACATGGTTAAATGTCCAACCATAAGTGTTCATTTGAGTGATACAATAATCGTAACCATGACTAAACGTCATGAAACTACTGACGTCACAATGCAAGGTACACTCAAATGGCGACCGCGTTACTCGGACAATATAGGTTTCCAGATGTTTGTTGTCATATCTTACGGAAGAAATAGCTACTTACATTCGATAAAAATCAAAGATCGGAATATTCTCCAGTCGCTATGTCATGTTTTCCTCTATCATTATTTCAAAACACAATCTACATTGAACCTTTCAAATCTTTAAATTATATTTGCTGTGCATTTTTGATGTTCCATCAAAACATTCTAAATGATAAAAATTTTTGGTAATCAAAAAGCCATTATGGTACCAACCCATTTATCAAAGCTTAGGCGTCATCTTTACATATCTCTATTTGAAGGTATTTGGTTTTACATTTTTATATTTAATATAACTTTCTTTTTCATTGAACAAAAATTATTTTGAATGTTCCATTGTGCGTGGAAAAGCAAAATATTATGATAAAAAAAATTTTCCCAAAATTATTAGCTTACCGGTTTTTCTTTAGGTCACTTGGAGTACGACAAAATTCATGATAAGTAAAATTGACCAATGATAATTGAATGATATTTTTTTACAGAAAATAGAGATTATAATTTCAACCGCTAATTAAGTATATAATGAAGACTATGGTCACGGATCAAGTTCTAAAATCATGTGAAGACTTTAGAGTTTTTCTCCATATCAATGGCAATATTTTGCTTTGATTTGAAAGGCAAAATATGATCCCTAATAATTCTTATATAAATATGTGAATGAGGGTGTAAAAAAATACCGAACAGAAAAATAAAGTGCTTAAATCCAAAGGACAAAAGAAAAAGCATGTGCAAAACCACTGGAATAGTCCTGATTGGGTACAAGAATTTCAAAAGATAGACTGGTTAAACTGGATTTATGGCGTTCTAAAACACCCCTTCCATTTCGGTAGTGTCCGGTAGCAACTCAATAGCCATTGGTATTGAAAGGCTGTAGCCAGTGAAAAGTAAAAGCCATCCCACTACTGATTAAAAAGGGAATCTTGAAACACAGCTTTGAAGCAGAACTTAAATTCACAGTAACTTCGGTATTTAGTAATCTATTAAAGACATATATTTATTATCGTATGAGACGTAATGATTTGAAATATTGATTAATAATGCACGTTGGGTGCATTTCATGCATTGTAACATCGTATGCATGCATGAACTTGGAAAATATTAGTTTCCAGGACATGAGAATATAAGGTTAAACAAAGATTAGATTGCAATATTTAGAGAATATGATTATGTCGTCTTTTTTACGACCTGTATGTTATTTCGTTTTGGTTGGTTTTATGAATCTCTGGTGGACAGGTAAATGTAGACTTAATCAGAGCCTACTTTTGTTTCTACACATTTTGGTTTTGAGCTTTACTGTTCTGTTATTAATTTATGACGTCGAAATTTTCTTTGAACTTTAAGTGTTAATGTTTTGTAATTCGTTTATGACGTTCGCCGAATTCATTATGGACCAAGGTAACAGAGGCAAGACTGGCAAGTTGTATAGGAATTACAGCACGTTCGGAATAATTACTAAATAGTGCACTTCATTCAATAGTTTGGATAAGAGTGTAAGATCATTTAATGTAGTTAACCTGGGCTGATGCCACTGCTGGTGCATTGTTAATCCCCGAGGTTATTCAACAAACCAGTAGTCCATTACTTTAGTGCTGGCCCGAAAACTGGATTTTTGGAAACTTGAAATATCTAAATTAGAAAATTTTGTTTAAAACTAAGGAGTATCTCTCTCGTGCAAAGCTCTGTCCTTACCTGATTAGATCGTTTTGACAATTTGTTCTCCATCAGATTTTGTACACCTTTCCATTTCTTAATTTTCAATTCCTTGATTTTATCTGCACTGATAAGACATAATTAAGTTGTCGAAATTGCAATATGCAGGAGGTAAATTATCAGCAACTTCGATATTTTTTTTATTATACCCCACTTTAGTGGGCGATATGTAGTGAGCATGTCGTCTGTCACTGCTTTCGTCCGTCCGCCATAGGATACCTACTTTATGGCAACAACTCTTCCTAGACCACTTGATGAAATTCAATAAAACTTCACGGAATGTTCAGCATATATTGCCATTGTGCACCAGCCATTTGAAAATTTGATTTGATTTTTTTCCGGAATTCAAAGGTGGAGCGGCCGGTATGATCTTGGTGAGTTTTGCTCTCAGTATTTCTAGTTTAAACTAGAAAAAGTGTGAACAAAGCTCACTATTAAATACCATTCAAGAAATTCAAAATCAATCAAAACAAATTCTGAAATAGGAGGTGCACATCTTAATTATATCACAACAACTGCGTAAAAGATTTCATGAAAATAGGAGGAGGAGTGGGTAAGAGATGGGTGCCTACTTATAATGTAATGGCTAAGTCCATTTTTGCCATGGGAAACCCCCAAAATCAGTCAAATCGAGTTTTGAAATGTGAGGTGCACATCTGCATTATGTCATAAAGACTGTTTTAAGTTTCATGAAAATCTCTTCAGTGGTTTAGGAGGAGTATGGGATAAGAGATGGGTACCCACTTGTAGTATAATGGCAAAGTCCATGTTTTGCTTTGGGAAACCCCAAAAATCAATCAAAACAAATTCTGAAATGGGAGATGTACACCTACATTATGCCGCAAAGACTTTGTTAAAGTTTCTTGAAAATCTCTTCAGTGGTTCAAGAGCAGTAGCGGATAAGAGGTGGGTACCCTCAGGTGTAATGGACGGACGGACGGAAAGAAGAACGGACGGACGGACGGACAACCCCATCACTTTATACCCCCACTTTTTAAGCAGGGGTATAATACAGTTGTGTGCAGTCATAGCCTCTCATCCAAGTAAACTCCAAGTTAATTTAGAAACAATTCTAAGTTAACTTGAATTTAACTTAGAGCAGACGTAGAACAGTTCTAGAAACGGTAATAAAAACGGTCATTTTCTAAGGTAACTCAGAACAGTTCTAAAAGCAGTCATAAAATAGAGCAGTTTTAAAAGTGGTCATAAGACAGAGCAGTTCTAAAAGTGGTCATAAAAACGGTCATTTTCTAAGTTAACTTAGAACAGTTCTAAAAGCAGTCATACGGAAGACCATGACTGCTTTTAGAACAGGTTATGACCGTTTTTAGAACAGTTCTACTCGATGACTGCTTTTAGAACAGTTCTTGACAATGACTGCTTTTAGAACACTTTTCTAGAGCAGCTCTAGAACTGTTCTAGAACATTCTAAGTTAACTTAGAGCAGTCAACAATTAACTTAGTGAGAGGTTATGACTGCAATCAACTGTAAGTAACGAGTTTGAAAGTCATTTTCATCGTTGGTTCATCGTTGGTTCATTGAGGTGAAAAAAAAATAGAAATCATCTATGTTACTCAGAAGCTTGGAATATATCTATGAAAATGATATAAACAAATAAACAATAGATTTTTGAGAGTTATGTTCCTGAACCTAGGTTTTCCTCTTCATTCTCTGACAGTTTCAAAGAAAACGTTTACAACATATCTTCAGATTTCTCGAAAAAATTTCCTTCAATACTGTCAGATGAATTTTGAAGTAGACGCCCATTTCAGGTCTTGCAGGATATATCTTTAAAATGGTTACAACAATTAAAATATTTGCTGTTCTGTTACATGTATATGCTTTCTGTCACATCTACTGCTGAGATACAAAAATTAGCTGTTTCTGATTTGTTTTCCCATTGAATTCATTGTTAATTGATAGATGTAATTAGATACTTACTAGTTACCGTTCGAACACATGTGAACTCTGTGTACTTGGAACAGTAATACGAGTCTGCAAAGTAAAGTGAATATACGTTTTAATATTAAAATCACGAAAACACCTAAACCTGCAGTAAACCCGGTTAAATCGGCATTTCGTGTCTATTCAAATAGTAAAAAGGATTCGAGTTGAGACATTTCCGTAACAGTAACTTTAGTATTTATGATTTATGTAAAAGTGCTTTATAGAGTAGTATAATAGAAGTTCTACCTGGAATAAATGATTATGATCCGAGACGTTATCCTGAAATGGGTAGGCCTTTGATTTTGTCATTTTTTCTTGTTTTTTGTTACATGTATTTATGATAACGCGTAATATCTTTTACTTGGAATCATTTTATGTGAAATGTTCAAAACTAGTTTATGGGTAATATATATGACCTTTTTGAAAGAATAAGGTCTAATGGACAGGTGAATATATTGAAGTTAGTCAGTACATGCCACAAGATAGTAACAGTTATAACTAGATTTGCAATTGCAAGCAATAGCTGATGTCACCCCAGACTCCCCATTCGATGATTCCACCTAATTCGCAGCGTCAAAATCTACCTAGAAATCAATTTTTGTTGAAATCCGAAAAAGTCGATATTTTGACGTATTTTGGAGGCCATCTTGGAAATGGCAGCCATTTTGAAAATTTTAAACACAAGTGATTCAAATTCAGATGGTGCGCCAACTGTGTGCAAAGTTTCAAATCATTCCATTCAGCCATTTCAAAATGGTAGATCGGACAAAAAATATTGGAAGAAGAAGAATAACTAGATTTGCAATTGCAAGCAATAGCCGATGTCACCCTAGACTCCCAATTCAATGATACACAAAGTATGAATTAATTCCTCAAAGCAGTTCCCGAGATATAGTATCCCCAATTTTTCAACGTAAATTGGCAGCCATCTGAGAAATGGCAGCCATTTTGAATTTTTTTTTCGTAAAAAAATCATCTCCTTATATTGATCTAACTTCATGCCAAGTTTCATTTGATTACATCCAGGCATTAAAAAATAATCGATCGGACAAGAATTATTGGAAGAATAAGAAAAAGAAGAATAATAATCAGAAGAAACGTAGAATAACAACATGTCACCCCGACAAAGTCTGGGGTGACATAATAACTAGATTTGCAATTGCAAGCAATAGCCGATGTCTCCCCAGACTACCAATTTGATGATTCCACCTTATTCGCAGCGTCAAAATCTACCTAGAAATCAATTTTCTTTGACTAAGTCTGGGGTGACATAATAAAAAGAAGAATAATAATCAGAAGAAAAGTAGAATAACAACATGTCACCCCAACTACGTCTGGGGTGACATAACAATTTAATCCTATTCTCTAAATCTCGATGTACCATTGACAAGTAAATACACAGCATTTAGTAAGTTGTAAAGAATAATCCAAAGATAATTGCAGCATCGGCAATTTGATAATGGACTTACTATTGTCGTGTGTATAATGTATACAGCCACAATTATCGATGACATAACTGGAATAACAATTCTTCAAACAAATTGATTGTACATACAATGAACCGTCACTATTGCTTTCTCTACAATATGTGTTCGGTGTTGCCTCGTATGGTTTAGAAAGATACTGTATCTGAAATCATATAGAGAGAAGAATTTATATGAGTTTTAACTGTACACGTAAGCACCTTCAGTATTATATATGTATATCAAATGTTTTTATAGGGCCACTTTCCCCTACCAGTATGAAATATAATAGACGATATTTTCTGTACATTACCTTTTTTACTATCGTTTTTTCCCTTACATTACATTAAATGAAGTTTGAATTAAGGATCATTTTATTTCTTTTACATCATAGCAAAATAAAAGCAATCTTTGGTGAAATAAACATCACACTTCAATCTCACTTGCCCCTACCCCAATAATTATTCCGGAAATTGCAAAGTCACATTTAAGTGATCAAAACACATCGATATTAAGGTACATACATTGTATATTAATTTGGTATTTATTATATTAAGATGTACGATTCTAACACACATTATTTGACTCAACCTGATATTAAATTCACAATTGATGAAATATAAGAAGTTCTCTGCATTTAAAGCCTAGAGCATATATCTGAAAATATGTGAATACATTTTCTTCAGTTGTGTGTTTGCTAATTAATAACGTTGACTGCATGAACAATGATGTTAATTGTGTAAAAATGCATGGGTGTTCCGCGGAACACATGTGTGGCCTGCACTATATACATTAAATAATTCCTGTTTTGTTATATAATGATAGAGTCCAATGATAATCAGAAAAACATCAAAATAAAAGAAAACTGAAATCGTGGGTTCATCTACTATATATATTGAAGCATTCTGCAAGTTTGGTTTTTAAGTACCAAGCGGTCTAGGAAGAGTTACTTATAATAAAGCTATAAACTAAGACTCCGATAAGCTAAAATGACAGAGTCTAAAGATAGTTAGAAAATCTGTAAAAATAAAAATAAATGAAAAACTAAATGCATGGTGTACATCTGCAATATATATTGAAGCATTCCTGGAAGTTTTGTAGCAAAGTACCAAATGGTCTAGGAGGAGTTGCGGATAATGGAGGTATACCCTATGACGCCAATAAGCTAAAATGACAAAGTCCAAAGATATCTAGAAAATCTGACAAATCAAAATTAATAAAAATACTAAATGCATGGTGCACATCTGCAATATATATTACAGCATTCCTGGAAGTTTGGTAGCAAAGTACAAAGCGGTTTAGGAGGAGTTGCGGATAATGGAGGTATACCCTATGACGCCAATAAGTTAAACTGACAAAGTCCAAAGATATCTAGAAATCTGATAAAATAAGAATTAATCAAAAATTAAATGCACAGTGCACATCTACAATATATATTGAAGCATTCCTGCAAGTTTCGTTGGAAAGTACCCAGCGGTTTAGGAGGAGATGCAGATAATGGTAAAAAAAATTTGGACCATACAGACAAACAGACAGACGGACAACGGACGGACGCAAGACAACAGATAGTGATCCCTATGTGTCGATCCTGCACTAGGTACAGGCGACACAAAAATACCTAAAATTTCAACCATACTTCAAATAACTACAGTACTGCAAAAATTCCCAATTATATGCCAGATTTGTAAAAAAGTTGACAAAGAAACTTGTGTTTTTTCTTAGAGAAAGTGATGATTTGTATTACAATATGCAATTTAAATGTCAACAGTAGGAATACATGCTATGAATTAACACAATGCTTGGGAAAAATTGAAATTTTTAGTATTTCAAAAATTTCTGTAAAACAAAACAGACAGGAAACTTGTTATATCTATCAAATATGGAGTGTTTATTTGTCAAATTTTAATTTTATCGTTCAGCTATAAATTGAATATCTACAAATGTTGTACGAATGTACAAGAAGCGTCCTTTCGATTTATTGTTTCCTTTATCTGGTACTTTGGAGGATCCATTTATCAAAAGATGCGTTATTAATAGGAAGAACATCATTTATGTATCTATAAGTGAGATTTAAGGATCAAGAACCTTTTTATTAGTCCCTGAACAATTTTAGTCTCCTATGGGGTACAAGAACAAGTCTGATAGTAGAGAAGCACAATTTGTACCAATTGGTATACCAGCTTGCTGTAGATAGATAAGTACTTGCAAACATGACAAATATGCTATCAATAAAAATTTAAGTATACTACACCCCTGTTCCTCGTCACAGCAAACTTGTCTTTTAAAATAGGTACTTGAAAAAGAATGTAGTTTTAGTACCAAATAAAACCAATTTCTTTGATTCGGAAAGGCCTTTTGAATGATGAGCAATAAAGGAATATGGAGTAAACGTACATGAGACAAAGTTTCTACAAATACATGATAAAACAAAGCAACGGAACAATGCTTTAATTGTTTTTCTTCATTTTGAAGTCACCATGAGGCTTTCAACAATGAACTTTGCCCATACTTACAGATAAAAAAGTCATATTGTTATTTTTAGTTTGAATATTGAAAGATAAAATGACCAGTAATTGGAGGGGATTTCATTCTGTGAAATGAAACTCTTTTTATTTTTGTTAGATTAAATTCCTTTGTATGGAGGATTACCTGGGGTAGTGTGATCAATACATGTACCTAATTCTTTTCTCTGAAGAGGCAGTTATTTACTTTACATACAAAAACGGTGTTATTAGTATCTTCG
Source organism: Modiolus philippinarum (assembly GCA_002080025.1). Lineage (NCBI taxonomy): Eukaryota > Metazoa > Mollusca > Bivalvia > Mytilida > Modiolidae > Modiolus > Modiolus philippinarum. The sequence goes on along the minus strand of MJUU01004595.1, from coordinate 10,915 downwards.
TCTGCAGGTAGAACAACAAATTTGTCATGTTGTTTGTAAAGGCACCTACGGGCGTCACAATCTTCAAATACTGACTTAAAAAATGGCATAAAAAGTAGATTTTATTGCATTCATGATAAGTTCAAACATCATATTGTGAATTTCCCATTTCTGAGAAGAAACAGCACTTCTGACCCGGTATACGGTAAAAATGTATCTCAGTTGATACACTAAGCGATTCTTCTTTTAAAAGATAATAACCACAAACCAGAGAACCAACCCTTCAATAAAAAAGGGGACCTCAGCGTGTCAGTGTCAAAATAATTCTCTACAGGAATCACTGGAATAACAGCCCAGCAAGGAATTCTTTCTAACATTTCTAATATTATAGTATACATTTTATAATATTTAGTTAATAGTTTCTGTAGGTCCTACGAGCAATATCCATATGATTCATATCCAAATAGTACCTCAGGTCAAATTCATAAGTTCATTCCAAATTTAAGTGTCCTTAAAAATCATGTTTTCTAATAATAAAAAAAAATAAAAAGCAGTTTAAACTGTGTTTCAAAAAGAGAAAATAAGAATGGAAACTGTTCGTAATCAAATACGCAAATAAAAAAAAGAGTAGCTCTGAACTGTATTAAAAGCAGGAACACTTAACATAAAGATAAACATTTCTGCAAGTTATACAGAAGGGAAAACGAATGTTTTAGTCTCTTTTTTGCAGTAGGACTTTTTTATTTATTGTTTATATACCTATACTACGGTATTTTGTATGAAGTAATTAATAAATAAGCCCCAAGCCCACCATCACCACCACAAAAGAGTTAACACTACACATTTCTGAGTTTGCACTCTTTATGGTCGGCAAATGATATTAAGTTTTTAAAGCCATTATCTACTGTCATATTTGTGAATAATATTGTTCTTCACAGGTTTACTCAAGCCATTTTGATCCCGATATATTTCTTCCTTTAAATGCATGTCAATATATTGTTTTTTATATTATTTATTTTTCCTGTATCCCTTGTTTTAAAAATATATATGATAAAAATATGATAAAAATAAACGAAAAAACAACGCCTCCATTTCATCTTATCCACATTTGCTGAAACTAGATTCACGGTGACTTTGGTATTTTGTTATTTTGTACAGATAAAGATATTGAAAAAAAAACAAAGTGTAGATGATACCTACTTCAGTTGAAACTTACTTCATTTTTGTCTACGGCTGCAAATATCTCCTGTCCTGGTTTTACAAAATAACCGCTGTGACCTCTGAATGCGGGGTCATCCTTTGGATCATGTACTATGAACTGAAATGTAAAAAGATAAAATTTAAATGTTAGATAGACCCTTTATCACATCCGGATATGTTTGAAGAGCAGTTAAAAAAGATAAACCTACTGTTCGTTTGTTTTAAGTTTATGATGCTTAGTGGCTTTTTTTCTAGGCAAATCAAGATCAGCATCCGAAACTTGATACTTCGTATATTTTTTTAATTGTTAAAAACTAACGTTCAATCTTAGAATGTATCTGCGTCCGTTGTAGTGGTTTCCAAGCATTGAACACACGATTAAACACGTACCTCCAGTCGTTCATATAAGTAGAAAAGTCGCTGATTCTGTCACAACATTCAACTGTTTTTGTTAAATTCGTGGGCGACTCTGCTTGAAATTTATAAATGTTTAATCCGTATATTTCTTTTGCATACATTTTTCTTGAAACAATCCTGTAGAAATATCTGGCAAGCCGTCTTGGAATTTTTTCTATATTTTCTAGAAAAAAATTTTGTTTAAATACTACAAACAATTTTTGGAAAAACATTAGAAAATACATAATTTTTTATAATATTGAATAATCGATTTTTTTATTTTAAAGTTATATATTTTTTAATATTAGAAAATAAAATTTATTTCCTATTATTACAAAACAACGGCAGTAGAATACCGAAGGAACAAGGGAATAATACATCGGCAAACGAATACCGAAGCAAGAAAAGGAAAGGGGAAATTCTAAAATCATAAATCCAACATCACGGCAATTCAGAGCAACACGAATTGAGACAGTATGACAAAAACAAAACAAATAAACAAAAATGAACAAAAAACGCCACAAAACTAAAGCACTAGCAGTGGGAAGCGAAGACTACAAAAATGGAAATCAGAAGACATGGCAAAAACGGCAACAGAGATAAACAAAGACAAAACAAGGACGTGAGACAGCTACAAGCACAGAAATAAAAAGACGACATTAAAAACTAAGGCACTCAAAGTGTGAACTCCCATGAAAACCGGGAGTGACATCAGGTGCTCCGGAAGGGTAGGCATGTTCTGCTCCGCTAGCGACACCCGTCACACTATCAGTGAGTCAATCCAGGGTTGAGTCAAAACCGGTTATGTCAAATCCCTGAAGACGTGAAATCTAGCTGAAAATGTCCGTTTTCATTTGGGACATAGACACCTTATATCTGTCAATGATATCATGGTGACGGCCATAAGATTTCTGAAGGGATGAAAGCAACAAAGGCTGAAGAAATCCCTGACTAAGCAACTTTTGGGACAGTGCTTTTGCTCTATTCAAAAATCGCTACATACAGTTTCAAATCAACTACATGTGAAATGAAATAAAATAAAGAGTGCTGTGCGGCAGTTCGTGTAAGCATAAATAAACAAACGAGTTAAAATTCTTGTCGAACTGCGATAAAAGGTAAAACAAAAAATATATACACATATCAAAACATAAAAGATTAAAAAAACAAGTAGGCCAATCCCTACCTCTGTCTGCTTGTTTTTTAATCTTTTATGTTTTGATATGTGTATATATTTTTTGTTTTACCTTTTATCGCAGTTCGACAAGAATTTTATACATGTGAAATGTACACTCCATAGACTGGAAAGGTAGATATATTGCTGCTCAGAAAGGGAAAATTCACAATTGGGAAGTTAAAATCATCGTTTGTCATATAGCTTAGATTTCAAACGTCCATCTTCATCAATGTATACAAACCGATCTAAGCACGAAGCTGAAGAAGTTGTGTCAGTAGTCTATTTAATTTCAAGCTCATTGGAATTGATATGGTGTAAATATTCCTTGAATTTTGGATTACAAATCTTTTCCTAATAATGGACATCATTTCTTAATATTCAAAAAAAAATGAAAGTTTTATATCAGTAAATGAAATATTGAAATAGGGAATAATTTCTCCAAATTGCCATTATAACAAGTTCCTGTTTAGGGCATTTTATCGAACATGTATACACAATACACCTTTGACTTTACCTGAAGGTGGCGCGATTTTGGCATGGAAAAATCAAAATGTAACTATTTAAGAGTAAAAAATAATAAGAAGAAGATTTCATGACGAATATCAATGAAAAACGACAAAAATAAGTGTGAATGACCATAATGTGAAGGATATTTAATGGAAGATACTGGACATTGTTAAAAAGTAGAGTTTGTTGCAAAGCCTTCAATCTTACTCATTATGTGGATTTGTGAGCTTACAACAATGTACTGTCTTTGGAAATGCATTTATTGGCACGACAGTATTTTATTTCTCTCGAGGTAAGCTTTTAGAGGGCAGGATTCTTAACCGTGTTCAATGATTTTTTTCAGTTGCAACCGGACTGACAGTCGCATTCTGTCCGGTATGTTGCAGTTTGTACTGAAACATTGCTATTTTATTGTTTTTCCCTCTCGACGCATCCGGTTGCACTCCTCAAGTAGATCATCTGGACAAGTTAATCTAACTACGACATTAAGTACTAAGGCATTCATAGTGTGAACTCCCATGTAAACCGGGAATGACATCAGGTGCTCCGGAAGGCTAAGAAGGTCCTGCTGCGCTAGCGGCACCCGTCACATTATCAGTTAGTCAATTCAGGAATGAGTCAAAGCCGGTTATGTCAAATCCGAGAAGACGTGAAAACTAGCCAAAAATGTCCGTTTTCATATGGGGATCCTTAGTTTTAAGTTCATATTTTTTTTT
>MJUU01004592.1:48826-68219 GCA_002080025.1 Modiolus philippinarum | reverse complement strand
TATCCCATATCCCAGTACTTTTTGTCTCAAATATCCCATATCCCATTGACAAAAGTGGCAAATATCCCGTATCCCAATATACCCTAAACAAGCCTCAATAACAAAAACAATAACTAATCCGAGATTCTGATTATCGAAAATATTCAACCGCTGTAATTCACTCATGCGCTGCGCGCATTCGTTAATTACTGCGTTATTCGATCATTCGTTGAATATTTTGCGATAATCAGAATCTCGGATTAGTTATAGTATAAATATCAATTTTGCAATATCAACAAGGGAATAGACTGAACAACATAAGTGATGCCCCCCTCCCTTATATATATTACACAAATATAGTCTGTGTATGAGGTCGATACGATATAATATCGACCTGGGAAAAGCATATCGACCGAGAATGAAATCAGGGGTGGATATTCTTTTCCAGGTCGATATAATATCTGATACACAATATTTATCAATTATGGACTTTTTACGAAGTCAATATGTTATATATGGACCTGTTAGGTTTATATTGACCGAGAACGAAGTCCGAGGTCAATATATTCCTAACAGGTCCATATTTAACATATTGACAGAGTAAAAAGTCCATCATTTTTATATTACATGTGTAGTTTTATGGTATCTCATTACATTTTTCTGGAGACAAAATTTGTCTGTACATCGGAATTTAATTAGAAATAGAACCATTATTTGAAGGCGGATGTGGATCTGCCATTATCTAGATAGGTTACATGAGTGCTCATAGGATAAATAATTGCCGACATTTCTCTTATATTTGCAAATAAAAAAATAAACAAGTGAGCCTTTTTATTAGTGCGTTTACGTGAAGATTGCAACAAAAACATCATGTAACAAATGTACATATATTTTTCATTGATTTGAGTAGTTTTTCTGATAAAACATTTTAATATTCCCTTTTATTTTCCCGGCGGAAACTCCTATTAAAATGTAAAGCGTTTTCCAGTATTTTTAAAATGATTTTTCTTAGTGAAAAACTATAGTATGGAATCTAACCAGACATGTAGCGTCAACAAAACTAAAAATAGAAACATGGCGTCAATATACTTAAAAATAGAAACATAGCGTCAATATATTTGAAACATAGCGTCAATATACCTAAAATTAGAAACAACGCTGAAATATACTAAATATTCTTAAAATCAGGTGAGCGTATTAGCCAATGAGATTAATAGGAACTTATACCATATGTAATATAATATCGTATCGACCTCATACACAGACTATCATTGCTATATTATTAATTTACAGAAACACTAAAAAGGTTATTGTTATCTGTTATCTCAATATTTAAATGTAAAATACTAGTATAATTGAAATATCTAAGAAATTGATATATCTAAAATTCAAAGTACTATAATATAGCGTGTATAATATAAAATTGACTCTTAGAAATTTATTTACATGCAAATAATTACATTTCATGAATATTCATTTGAATTCCGTCAGTTTGATAGGTGAACATCGATCACGTGGCATATCAATGTGAAGGAAATACATTTGACCACGTGTTCACGTGGCGGATAAATTTGTAAAAATAGAATTCCAATGTACATGATGTACTTCCCTGGAATAAAGTTGTTTTTTTTATATTTGGGGTTTAAAATGTAATTATAAGAATTGAATGCATTATTTTGAAGTTTCATATGGACTATGAAAGGGTTGACCGGGTGCACATTTTCAACATGAAGCGCTACCGCGCTTCATTAAAAATGTGCTTCGGTCAACCCTTTCATATCCCAATGAAACTTCAAAATAATGCATTCAATTCTTAAATAAATTAAATAAGATTGTGATGTTCCTTTTACAAACATTCATATGAACATGCGATATGTAGTACTATTTTAGTAACATGCGATATAACTTTTGATATACTGTTTTCTAGCCAATCTCTAAAAATACAGTGAGTCATGTGATAATTTCTCCACTAATCAAATTCCTCAATCAAACGATATCAAATTAATAATCATTAATAAATCATAATTTACAATGACGACACATTAATAGAGGTTAAATAAAACGTGTATAGAAATATAATGACACAAAAAAGGCTGAGTGCCCCGCCTCGCAACTGTTTTGAATTATGTTATATTTCGTGATCAGTAAAGCATAAAGTTAGTGCCAAGGATAATTTTCTAATGTCATATTCTAACGTTTATAATGATAATAACACACATCCTTCACAACTGTTTGTAAACCTCATACAATCCCGCTTTCTTTTTGTCGGCAGTGAAGCATGACGTTGGTTTTTATTATGATATTTTTTTAATATTCTCCAATGTGTAATAATATAAAGTTTAATAAAATTAGCAAACCTCCTTCACAGAAAATAAAGTTAACCCTTTTTTGTCGTGATCAGTGAAGCATGAAGTTGTTTGCATGGGTATAGATTAATTTGGCCTGTAGTTTAATATATATCGAGCACAATAATAATAGCGTATATTCCTCACAGAAAAGAAACATTGACCAACATGTTGCCAACCCCATACTTTCGTCGTTTTCCATGATCAGTGAAGAATGAAGTCGGTCAAATGGATAAATGTTCATTATAATTATTGTTTAACTGCATACTTCTGTAAAGTTTATAATGATAATAAAATACTTACTTCACAGAAGAAAACTAAACCTGTGGGTAAACTTAATTTGGAACGGATGAAAACTTAATTTGGAACGGATGAAAGGACAGACAGACGGTACACTATATGCCCCTTCCAAGGTAGGCGGGGCATTAAATAATAAAATACCGAAGTTACTGTTATCTCTTACAGATCAAATTTAAATATATGGAAGTCCGTAAACAAAATACGTTTAAAGCTGATAGAGCACAAATACCCAATAAGATCTAAATAGAAAAGCCAAAATTCAGCTCAGAACAGAGCTATGCAGGAGGGAGATACTCCTTAGTTTTAAACAAAATTTTGTAAATTCAGATAAGTTTCATAACAAAAATCGGTTTTCGGGTCAGCACCAAAGTACTGACTACTGGGTTGGTGAGTACCCTCGAGGACTCGTAGTCCAATAAAAAGTGGAAAGACTTGAGAAGGCGCATTTTCCCAAGTCATTTGCATGCCCTTCCCCCAAAACCCTTTTCAGATTTGGCTTTTTATTTTCTGGGCTGCTTTTCTCCACAAGAAGCAACTAAACGAGCCATTGATATTAGGGCAAATGCCATTTGTATTTCATGGGCTATTTTTCTTGATCAAATACAACCGGATTAATAAATGAAAATCTCAAAACAACTTTTGATGATTTTATAGGCTAATCGATTTGCTTCTGGTGTAAAGATGCAACCCATGAAGTTTAAGACAGATCTGAAAAGGGTTTCTAGGGAAGGAGATGGACTTCAAAAACCTTGAGTTGGGAAGATGGAGAAGGTGGTCAAAATAATAAGGCACTTAATTAACAGAAGTAACAATGCAGTAGTTCTCACTGAAATACCGGGTTTTTCTTACAGGGGAAATTTATCTACTTTGTTCAAATGCCAAACTGAAGTCACCAGTCAATAGGAATTTTATAGTTTTATCATAATTTCATCAATAATTCAACATTTTATCTCTTTCTTCATTATAGAAATAATACCCCCTCGGTATTCCATAAAATAGTTGATTTTCTCTTATTTCTAGCAAATTTAAACACTTCCCGATCGATTAGTTATCGAAATAATAACTAACATGTGTAAATGGTATCACTTTGCGATTTGTCAATAATGTAAATGTCTCGTATCAGTTTCTAGAAATAATGCAACCGATGTTGATGTTTTGCATTTTAATAAATTTATTGATAATATGACATTATTATTAAAAAATATTTCACTCAACATCCCTTTAAATGAAAGGCGCAATGATACACATAGCAACGATGGTAGCAACAAAATGGCGGCATATTTGAGAATGGAGATCACCGGAGATCACTTTACTTCACAAAATTCAGTAGAAATTGGAGAAACAATCTCTAACATTGTTTTCCAGTTTATTACGATAATTTCTTAAATCATGATAGTTAAATTTTCACATTTTAAAGTTCTCGGTAAACCTCGAACTTTAAAATTTGAAAAATTTAACTATCTCGACTTGAGAAATAAACGTTACAATAATAAACTGGAAACATTGTTAGAGACTAACATTCCTTCTGTGATGTCGTAATTTTGTAAGAATAATATGGACCATTCTATAACTAAATTATAAGAGGGTTTGGGTTTTAGTGGTGAACTCTTATCTTCCGTTAAAAATATTAAAATTCCCGGATTTTTACTTTCTTGTTCTAATCTGTTCCAAACTCTTGTGGTAGAAGAAAAGAATGAGTAATGGTTATTGCCATTTTAGCTTTTGAAAAAGTATATTAGTATATCAGTCACTGATACGTAAATCATAATCAGTATTTTGACTGACTAAAAGTGGCATAAATTTACAAAGATATTCAAGAGCATTATTATCATGTATAATTCTATATATACGATCATGTTTCTTTGATATTTATCGAATCCTTTCTTGCAAACAAAGGAAGACCAGTTAACTATACGACCAGCTTAAATTTGGAGTTTTCAAATTTATTTGAATCTTCTTAACTATGTAAACCATGCCATAAGTCACACACATATTGCATAAATGGTCTAATAAACGTTACATTTATACACCAGAGACAGTTTCTATTCACAATAAATGTCAGTTTTCTTAATACGAACAGATTGTACGATTGTTTCAACAAATGTATGAGTTTAACAGTTCGCATCAAAAGTAACACCAAGATCTCGCCTGAATTCAATTTCTTTATTTTGGAATTTGATATCAATACCATCCGGTATATGGGTATTTGAAAAAAAAAACAAAAAAAAAACTAGACATTGCCTTTATTTTTTTTTATTGAGGTTGAATTTTAATTACCACTGTTCGGACCTAAATCATTGGTCTTATATCCTTTTAAGTATAAGGACTAAGGCATGACAATAACATGGATTTATCCTGGACAAAAGATCTAGATAAGTCAGTCCAAAAACAATGTCGAAGACAATGAAAACATCAGAAGGCATCACATAGGAATGGAATCGAAAAGAAAAATGGAAACACACATACAGATGAACAACACAGACCATATTAAAAGCCATAGGTTAAATCTGTTGCTGCAAAAGAGTGTTTCTTAATACACACCAGCGGTGTTGAACTATAAATTTCCTGCGATAAAGTCATATTCAATAGAGAGAGAGAGAGAGAGAGAGAGAGAGAGAGAGAGAGAGAAACAAACAAACTTCAGATGTTAAGGGAAAAGATCTGCTGTCATCTGGGGTACAGATTTGCCATGGCGGTCCACAAGATCCTAAAGTCGACCGTAAAACTTCTGCGATGAGGTCAAGTTAATGGTTACATACCTTTGTTTAAGAAGCCTTATTCTCTTCATTAATTCTTGCAAGCAACCCTGTTGTTGCAAAAAACCTCTGTATCGACAGCAGTAGCGAATGATTTAGGATATGAAAACTTATAATGGCACCGTGGAATGTTGCTACAGAGAACTATTGGAAAAGTGAAGTCATCGCGTTTGTCATACAGCTTCGTTTGTAGTCTACCTCTGTTGACAATTTCTAGATGAAGGTCAAGGAATGATGCCGATGTGCATACAGTGATATAGTATGTATAATATATTAAATTCTACATACCTACATCTGTTGATGTAACCGATGTTGAAATTGGCTTTTCTGTTGACATAAACGTCTGCTCTGAAAATAACAATGCCTTCAATTTAGAATGTAGGTACGCTTGATATACCATTTGAAATAATAACAAAATACCGAAGTTACTGTGAATTTAAGTTCTGCATATGCGCATTTCGACAACTTATGTCTCATCAGTGCGGATCAAACCAAAACGTTTGGAAATTCATGAACCGAAATATGTGTAAAAACTGATAGAGAACAAATTATCAATAGGATCTAAACAGGAAAGCCAAAATAAAAAATAAAACAAGAATTAAAAATTTTAGCGCCCCCTCCAGATTGGTCTCGGGCCATTTTTCCATAAGGCGGAAAATAATCGATAATCTGAACGTCAACATATCTTTTTAAAAAAGAAAATGCTACCGGATTGCTATGCTCAAACAACTTTACGAACTAAGCTACAGATCTAATAGGAAAGACATATTAATGTTTTTGAATTTTCTTTATTGAAAAATACATTAACAAATTATACAAAAGGTCACATGGTTTCATGGTCTTTGTGGTTTTCGGAGTTTTGAGACTTTCCTCTGACGGTCCAACGAATAAAGATCTTTTGAAAATTTAAATTTACAGCTTTATATACCATAATTTTTAAACACGAATCCTTACCTGAAATTTAATTTCTGATAAATGCACAATTTCAATATGTTGATGGGAAAAACGTAAGACAATAGTACCATGGTTCAAATAGTATCCTACATATAAAACAAAAATGTCGGAGTTATTTTTACAAACTCGACGCATTAGGCAGGCATCCCAGCCTTCAAATAACGTTCGGAAAAAGAATCCTCAAAGATTCAATAACAGACATTTTTGTTTAATAGTATACATTAAAACAAGTCGAAGAAAAGCAATCATTCTCATATGGCATCCTTCAAACGCTTTGAGAACACAACAGGGTTCTAATAAGCATAGAGCCCTCGATGACGTCACAATACGAAAATGGGACGTCACAATCTCAACCGTAAATAGTTCAGACGGGAATAACACATTCCATACATAAGGCTTAATGATAAACAAAAAATGGATAAAAGTAATTTTTTACAAATGTTATATGCTTGGTATGTTGTTTCATGGTTTATTTCGCTTAATTTTTACGACCGAAATGGCATCGGAAAACATCCTCCTAGTACCACTTCAAATTATCAGAACATTTCTTAACCATATTAGAATCGAAATAGATTATTGCAATTGGGCTCTATGCTATCTATAACATGGTAAGACCTTATATTTGTCCTCATTTTATACAAGATATCGATGTAACTTTCCTTGTATGGGTTTTTGTGTAGTTTAGGTGTCCAATACAGGTGATGCATGTCTTATTTCTTTTACTAAGGTTTCAACTGAAGGACCTGTAATTGGAGAGGATTTCATTTCCGTCGAAGGTAAAATATATATCATGCAATTCGGTTCTTAATGTTTAGTTGACCACAAAACTGAATTTTTAAGGTCCATAAAAACAGTCGGAAAATTTTCCACTACATTTTGTCTCGAAACCTACAGCCAAGGATATCTGGGAATGAATTGAATGTAGGTGACACATATTGCTTCCAAATATGCCAATGTCAAAGGTCATTCATGACACTGTCCTTTGGCATTACGCCTTGTTAGTGGATACCGGTAAGTAGGAAACCGCTATAGATAACTATTTAAATGTTTTGATAAAAATTGCGTTATTGCCTTTTGATGTTTATCACACATAATAAGCAAGTCTTAGACCGTCACCACTTAGGTGACGTATGCTGCATCAGAATATGTCAGGTCAAAGGTTACAGATAACCTTCACCTTTTATTAAAATGTGAAAAGTTAAGGCTTGACGACAGAATCAAAGTGAAAGCAATAACTCCTTCGGTCATGTGAGCTAAAAAATGGCATAAATCTAAATAGAACAAGTGATAACTGTGTTCGCAAGCGAAACACAAAAGTCTGCCAAACGAACTCCCATATCGGATTTCAAGGCATTACGAGACTCCCTCAAGAAAAAAATTTGGCAGGGGTTCCCCTTATAAATTAGTTTATACATATTGCTGAAATCAAATAATTACATGCAGAAGAAAACAAGTTTTTCTCAAAATCTTAGGTTTCTGGCTTGGTTTTCATGGCAACCAAAGGCACCATTATCCTTTACATCGGATTTTATACCTTGTTTAAAAAAAAAATTGGGCAGGGGTTCCCCTTATAACCTAAGTAATACATATATAGCTGTAATAAAAATACAACAATTAACAGTTATCAACAGTAATTACGATTTTCTCAAAATTTTAAGTTTTTAGTATAGTTTCCATGGCAACCATAGTTATTTTAGGATTTCCCCATCCAATACAATCAATTTAAAACCCCTTTCCAAAAAAAATTTGGGCAGGGGTTTCCCTTATAATCTTAGTTATACATATTGCTGTAATAAAAATACTACAATCAACAAAAACTACTTTTTTCCAAAAACTTCAATTTTTTGGTATGGTTTCCATAGCAACGGTACTTATTTGTAAATTTCCAATGATGTGGAACCCTTTCTTACGTGACACTCACCTTTCCTGTGAAGTTTCATGGATTTGGTGTTAATAGTTTTTGAGATACAGTGAAAAAAGTTGCGAAAAACATTCAAAATTTCATTTTCCCATAGGGTTAACATTGACGACCCCACCCCTTTTTGAGCCCCCAAATGTTACCTTAATGGACCCCCCTTGAAAAAATTTTTCATGATTGCACATCTAGATATATGGGGCTAATATCCTACAAAGTTTGAACACTCTACGTCTGATGGTCTATGAGATCTGCTTCGGACAAGTTCAAGGTGACGAGAATAAAGAAAGATGGTAAATTTTAATAATAACAAGTAATAACTGTGTTCGCAAGCGAAACACAAAAGTCTCCCAAACGAACTCCCATATCGGATACCAAGGCATTACGAGACTCCCTTTTGAAAAATACTTGGGTAGGGGTTTCCCCCCATAACCTATTTAGAAAATCAAAGCACTGGACGCTGGAAAGCTGTTAAGCATTTTATCAATGTTAGAACTTCTAGGCATGTATTTCAAAAACGAATGTGCGGTAGGGTAGGAGAGGATCTGATCTTTTTTATAAATAATAATGTTGAAAAATTAAAAATGCCTTGAACAACATAAGATATATAGGGTTTTATCTTTTGATCACATATGTTGTTTGCTTGATTACAATTCAAATGAATATGTGGTTTTCAAGATCCTTTAATTCCCGGAATGACTTAACATCTTTTAGGATGTTCCAGGTTCCAGGTTCATCCACATTTCCAGTTTACTGCACTTCCAACATAAACGATGTCAATGCGTCTCAGAAAGGCTTAATGTGTAACTTAAGGGAATTTTGCTTTCCCTATGAAGATTAGTATATATTCTGAATGACTTGATTTTTGTTTGCATATTTTTAAAGAAATTTTTTCTAGTTCAATCAACGTAAATTTGATGTTCTAAGCTCCAAACATAAAAATCTTGTGTTATCCTGCAGACAGTGCAGTCATGTTGTTGCAGTGAAAACGTCTCGAAATCACATTGATCGGGTTCAAAAGCATTTGTTTCTTATCAAGCCTCTGTCGGACCTCAGGCTCTGTGTTGTTTGGACTGATGACTATGGTTTCTTACATCCGTCCATTGCCAGAAATTATTCCATTCTTGCTTCCGAATTGGTGCAAAATGAATTGAAACAAAAGAGGAAAACACTGCAAGTGATAAATGGTCAGCAAGCGAGCAGTTTCCCCCAAATTGTTGCAAATCAGCGAAGTTCACCATTACCAAAAACACACTTGATTACGCTTGCATAGAGAAGTCGGTCGCTATCTAGTACGCCGTCCAAAGTAAAGCTTAAAACTGTACCAATAGTTCATTTTTAATACATTTGCATAATGGTTCATTGTCAATTGAAAAGATTTAAAAGTTCATATAATTTATCCTACAGAGAATTATCTTTTAAATTCTTTTCAAAAACGGCGTTTGCAGACAAGCCGTACAATGTAAATAAGTAAGGCCACTCTCTAACGCTGGAGGTACACGCATGCGCACACCTGTCCAGAAAATGTAAACATTGGAAGACGGGCCGAGAAAAATGAATATGTTCAAACCTTTTTAAATGATAAGATGTTGATATAAACAATAAAACGATCAAAAGTCACGATTAAAAAAAGTTATTACAATTAATTATTATTACTTGTTACAATTTTTAGGTGATCGTAGAAGTTACCATTCTTTCATTCATGCAAAACTTGTAAAAATTATAGCGAACCGTGGGAATTTGTTTATGAATGAACCGAATCGTGAATTACGAATGTCAAATAAAGCTACTCTTTCATGCTGTTTTCTGTAAGAACTGCATATACTTTCAGTCTGAACATGTTCAAAGGTCATAAATTGAATTTAACGATTAGTTTCTCACAAACTACTGCCAGACATAAACTATTTTGTTGCGTATGTGATGTCTGCTAAGTACATCTGGCTAGTGTTAAGTCTAGACCGAAAGCAACGGTATAGTGCTGCTTAACAGCTTAAAATAATTTCTGGTTTTCCTTTTATGACAACCAACTGCTCTTTTGTCCATTACATCCAATTAGACCCTTTCCAAAAAAAAAAAAAACAAAAAATTGGGCAGGGGTTCCCCTTATAACCTATTTAATACATATTTCTCAAAATTCCTTTTTTTTGTCAGAAATCTCAATTTTTCAACAAAAAATGTTTCTGGTTTTGTTTCCATGGCAACAAAGTGCTCTTTTGTCCATTGCACCCAATTTCAGACCCTTTCCAAAAACAAAACTTTGGGCAGGGGTTCCCCTTGTAAGCTATGTAATACATTTTTCTCAAAATTCCTTCTTTTTTATCAGAAAACCTGATTTTCCCCCAAAAATATGCTTTTGTTTTGTTTCCATGGAAACCAAATGCTCTTTTGTCCATTACATCCAATTTCAGATCTCTTTGCAAAGAAAATTGGGCAGGGGTTCCCCTTATAACCTTTAAATACATATATCTCAAAATTCTTCTTTTTTTGGTCAGAAAACTCAATTTTTCAACAAAAAATACGTTTCTGGTTTTGTTTCCATGGAAACATAGTGCTCTTTTGTCCATTACATCCAATTTCACACCCTTTCCAAAAAAAAATTGGGCAGGGGTTCCCCTGATAAGCTATGTAAAACATATTTCTCAAAATGCCTTCTTTTTTATCAGAAAGCCTGATTTTGCGAAAAAAATATGCTTTTGGTTTTGGTTCCATGGCAAGTAAATGCTCTTTTGTTCATTAATCCAATTTCAGATCTCTTTCCAAAGAAAATTTGGGCAGGGGTTCCCCTTATAACATATTTAATACATATTTCTGAAAATTCCTTTTTTTATGAGAAAACTCAATTTTTCAACAAAAAACGTTTCTGGTTTTCTTTCATGGCAATAAAGTGCTCTTTTGTCCATTACAACCCATTTCAGACCCTTTCCAAAAGAAAATTTGGGCAGGGGTTCCCCTTATAATCTAAGTAATACATATTGCTGTAATTAAGATACTATTATCAACAGAAACTACTAGTTTCCCAAAATTTCCATTTTTTGGTATGGTTTCCATGGCAACGGTAGTTATTTTGAAATTTCCAATGCTGTGGAACCCTTTCTTAAATGACCCTAACCTTTCTGATGAAGTTTCATGGAGCTAGTGTTAATAATTTTTGAGAAACAGTGAAAAAAATGGTGAAAAAAATTTCAATTTCCCATAGGGTTACTATAGGACTACCCCACCCCTTTTTGATACCCCCAAAAGTACCCTTAATGGACCCCCTTTTGAAAATTGTTTAATGATTGCCCATCTAGATACATGGGGATAATATCCTACAAAATCTGAAAGCACTAGGTTTGATGGTCTCTGAGATTTTGCACGGACAAGTACATTTCGACGAGAAGAAAGGGAAAGAAGAATAATAAAAAAACAATAAGTCTCCCAAACTTCGTTTGGGAGACTTGATAAGAAACGCAACAAAAACAATAAGTCTCCCAACTTCGTTTGGGAGACTTAATAACAACAAAGAAACGGACCAAAAACAATATGTCGTCCCGACTACGTCTGGGGCGACATAATAATAAAGAAACGGACAAAGAACAATATGTCGTCCCGACTACGTCTGGCCACAGGGGGCCACATAATGAACTAGATTTGCAATTTCCAGCAATAGATGATGTCGCCTCTTACAGCCAATTCGATGGTTCTTTCTTGTTTGTCGCATCAAAATCTGTCTAGGAATCAATTTTCGCTGAAATCGGAAAAATATGAAATTTTGGCGTATTTAGGCAGCCATCTTTGAAATGTGAGCCATTTTGAATTTTTTTATTGCATCTTATTTGCTATGTTAATGACAGCGACGTTCGAAAAATATTCCCGTTTTCTTTATTCGTGGGGCAATATCGTACCGTGCTTTACAGATTTCTGTCAGATTCGTTGTATTGGAAAAATATTTGCATTTCTTAATTGTAAATTGAATATTGAAAGTTGATATTGTTTCTTTTGTTGACAAGTGTATTACATTTCACATCAGACAAGGACCCAACATTTCTTCGGGAATTTTAGTTTTGGTTTTATACAGTATCGGAAAGCAACTATATACTAAATCTAACAAAAACTTGTCTTCGAAATATATGAGGTTTAAATGTAATACCTCCAATATAAAACACTCCTGAACATACTGATTGTACCAATGCAGTAGTTGAATTTGTTTCACCAAATTCATATATCCATTCAACAAAAAACACTGAAAAGTTCAACAGAAATCCAAATGCTAATGCAAAAGTTGAACACCCAGCCATTAGTACAAACCACTTTTTACGGTTGTTTGGAGTGAGTTTTTCAGCTATCTCAGGGGATACAGACCCCTGCTTTCCTCCAACGCTACAATTAGAAAAACAGTAATAAGTATTAAATTTATACATTTAAGACTACCAAATTTAAACTGAAAAGGTCTTTATATCTATCTTTATCTGTAATACTAAGTTAAGAGACCGAGATCATTGAGCCGTTTCTCGACAGTAACAATAGAAAATGGAAAGTATGAATTAAATGAGTTATATAAATAATGTTTTGTTCTTCCTAAATCTGTCCAATTAAATAACCGATTCCTGAAAAAGTTTCCGTTCCGGAGCTTATAAGCTTTCACGCATGCCAAATACTGTAAATGAAATTCTATAAGTGCTAAAATAGGGTAATTGTGATTTACTGTAATGTGAATGTCAAATGAGCCCAAATTCTAATACACCATCTTATATCATGGGAAATACTTTCAAAAGTCACAAACAAAAAGCACATCAATCCATGGCCGGGCATCCCTTTGTTAAAAAATACTGACACATTGGCGGATCTGCATGAGGTTCAGAGAGTTGGAACCCCTTTTTTCTTGAAAATAGAATTCTCCCTTTTTCTGGAAAAAAAATTAAATTTCTTGGAAAATTTAGTGAAACTACAAAAAATGGTATGCATGGAACCCTTTTTTCTCGAACCTCATTGGGACCCCTTCTCGGAGGCTGGATCCGGAGGTGCTCCTACCACTCTGCCCTTGTGTCTTATTTACCACAAAATGATAAATAATAAAATGAAATACTGTAAACGTTGTGGTTTTTGCGGTGTACTAATTTTCGCTATTTTCACGGTTGACAAAAGACAGCAAAAATTAGTACCCGCGAATATCTCAGAAACAATCATACGGTACTTATGTTTTTTAGTTGTTCTTAATAATCGCGAAAATTGATACCCACGAATATGTCCCAGTTCAAGAGACCGGGAAAATTAGCAACAACAAAAATTAATAGATACAGTAAACAAAACTTAAAAAAAACCAAATATCTAGGATTCGATTGAAATCCTGTTACCACATATACTAGAAAACATAATGCTACCAAAGGTATAACAAACACAAAAAAGGCCAACACAAAACCAAAAAGAAATGTTATTTGGTGTGCATCATCATGGTAATTGTCGAAGGCTGGAAAATATTTTTGTAACATTTTCTCAGCAGCAACATGTATTTATCACAGCTTTTTTGGTTGGTAAACAGCATATACCGTCGAATTTGATTTTAAGTCTGTTGCCTGTCTACTTCCTGTCTGCAGACCTAGTTACTATTGACATTGGTGAGTTAATATTTGACATTAATGGTAAATGGTTAAAGATTTTCGTAACAGTTTTCTTAGCAACTACTTATCATATCATTTTGTTATTAAGTTCTTTTTCTATGCAGCATCATCGTAAATGATAAAGTTGAGGAAAAATATTTGCAACAGTTTTCCAAACTACTACATGTACTTATCACATCCCCTTGGTATTTGGTATGCAGCATCAGCATAAACTCATATACCGTTGGTTTTAATCTCAGGTCTGTTTCCTGCCTACTTATTGCTTGCCGACTTAATTAATGTTTGACATTAATGGTCAATGGTGAAAATTTTTCTTAAGCGTTTTCTCATCAACTTCTTCTCATGCATTTTGCTATTTAGTATGCCGTATAAACTTGATGTCTCTTACTGTGAGATTAAATTTCAGGTCTGTCGCTCCTGTTGTTCCTGTTTGTCGACTTAGATCATTTTTGACATTGTCACTAGTAGGAAATGTTGGAAACAGTTTTTCTCAGCAACTACTTATCATAGTCTTTTGATGATTGGTATTCAACATCAAGCATCCTATACTGTGGGATTTGATTTCAGGTCTGTAGCTCATCTACTTTCTGTTTAAGGTACTCCGGTGGCATTTTATAATGGTTCATCGGTCAGCCCGTTTGTAATCACTTTTATACCTAATATCAACACAGTTATGCAATTTTTATTATTTATATGAAACTTATACAAAACATCGGAGACTACTAGAGGAAGAAGAATATCGATTTTTTACGCGTTTTGATACTATAAATTACAATCTTTATTACCAACTTACTCTATCAGAATTGTTAAAATTTCTAGCGAATTCTCGGATATCTTCTAGTGTTTCAAATGTCAGAAAACCAATAAACGAGTTGCCTATCTGTTAACAAATGTTTTGCAAGTAAATACATGTAAAATATTTTGATAATCTGCCTGATACACTTCTTGTTATGTGTAAGCCCGGCAGGGTTGAGGTAATTGTAATGTGTAATTATAATTAATTGCAATTAATTACAATTTTTGATGTAATTGGAAGTAATGTGTAATTGGCAGAAATTTGAATTACATGTAATTGTAACTTATTAATTACTTACCAGAAAAGATGTGTAACTCCAATTACTTTTCCGATTACATTCAATTACATATACATGCTTAATGATAGGGAATAAAATTCGGCTACATCTCTTCTTCTTATGAGTATTTAAGAAAGCTTAGCTAGTCCTTGTATCTTTTTTGATACATGAATTAGCACATTTTCTTTTTTGTTTTCAGCTGTGTGCATTTTGCAAATTGCTGTTTCCTTTTATGCATTTTTTTTCATTTTCAGATGTTTTAGTAGAACAATCAATAATTAATGTTAGATAAAAATAAAATATATACATAAAGTTGTATAAACAGTCAAATGTATGTTTGTTGTATTGACAGTTAAAATGCCAAGAGCAATATGGCTTCGAATCAGTTGTTTGTCATATTTACTGTTTTGACAGTGATTAATAAGACTTAGTTAGTGCCTAATTAGTGTCTTTACACCTCAAAATCAACCTAATATATTTGTAAATACATGTACATGTATCCAATATTAAGTGGATGCTCTGTTACTGTGTTAAAACTGTCTGCCAAACTTTCAAGTAACAGTAATATATATGAAATTTTGACGAAGCAGTCAGCTACTCATCAATTGAAGGAAATTTAGATACCTCAAAATATAACCAGGTTAACTTGAGTCAATTTATTGCACCTTTGCCCAGTAAAAAGAATCAATTAAAACTTTTGGACCTGATAGATTTAGGCTAGAGGACAATACATTTGAACATTTGGTATACATGTATATAAAGTTTATCAGTAGAAATATGTTGTAACCAACACCAGTCAACATTTTTGACAGTTTATAAATTTGGAAATTATATGTATGAACTTTTTCCTGAATGGCTCTAAGAGTATTTTTTAAATTTGTCAATAACTAAATACCGAAGTTACTGTGAATTTAGATTCCGCATATGCACATTTCGACAACTCATGTCTCTTCAGTGCAGATAAAATCTGAAAATTTGGAAGACCATAAAATCAAAGATGGTTAAAACTGAAAGAGAACTAATTACCAAATATGATCTAAATAGAAAGCCATAATCAGCTAAGGACAGAGCTTTGCACGAGGGAGATACTCCTTACTTTCAAGAAAATTTACAAAAATTAGATATTGTAAGGTTCCAAATAGAATCGGCGTTCGGGTCAGCACCAAACTACTGACTACTGGGCTGGTGAATACCCTCGGGGAGTAACAGTCCACCAGCAGAGGCATCGACCCAGTGGTAACAAATAACTAAATACCGAAATTACTGTGAATTTTGATTCTGCATATGCGCATTTCGACAACTTATGTCTCTCCAGTGCAGATAAAATCTAAAAATTTGGAAGACCATAAAATCAAAGATGGTTTAAAACTGATAGAGAACTAATAACCAAATATGATCTAAATAGAAAGCCAAAATCAGCTAAGGACAGAGCTTTGCTAGAGGGAGTTACTCGTTACTTCAATGTGTTGAATAACTATTGAAAATAAATAATAAAAACAAAATTTTAGATTCAAATGTAATTTGAAATTTAAGTAAATACATTTGCAAAGTAATAGTAATTTAATTAATTACATTTAAAAATCCCTGTAATGGTAATTGTAATCTAATTGAACATTTTGGCAAGTAATTGTAATTTCATTAATTACTTTCTAATGTAATTGACCCCATCCCTGATTCCCGGCTTTTATCGTCTACCCTACCTGTCAGAAGAAAACATTTTAGTTTCAATATTTAGACGATCACTGCCTCTAGAATCGTTCTTTTCTGCTCTTAAGCCCTTTTCACAAACAAGGTCATTGATTACGATGGCATCTGTTTTTTTCGCAAGAAAACTTCCTTTCATTAAAAAAATCCATCAATAGCGATAATATAAAATGTACTTTTCATATTAAAATAAATTGCATGAACATTGAATTAATATGAGTTTTTGATTTAGTTTGTTTTAATCTATGCATTTATGCGTTGTATTGCAGGGCCTTGCACACGGTATACGTTTTCACATGACTTTGAATGTTATTTGATTTAAAACTGTATTACCATATACAAATAGGATGTGTTTTGTGAAACTCTTATGCCCCAGAGTAGAAGTAAAGAAAAATATTTAGCATGAACAGTAATTTATGTACTTTTGACAAATCAATATATATATTGATAAATTCTGGTATAAACTGAATAATTAAATAACAACAAGTTACATGTATGATTGTAATTTAACAGGCATTTTAAGGTGGTATGGTACAAAAAGTCCGTTAATTCGACATGAATTTTGACACGTCACTAAAGAATCAATGAAAGCTTTTAAACCCCGGGGTGTCTATTTCAGTGTACTACAGTATAGATGTACACACAAACGACATGTATTTTCTTTATATTAAGACCATCACGTGTCGATCTGATAACATTAAACGTAAACGTGAAAAAGGATGACAAAAATGGTCTGGCTAACCCCAAAGATTTATTTTGTTTCGTGTGAGAGAAAGTATTAAAGAGTAAAGTTGGCTTTTATAGAGGTCATCTGCTACAAGTCATAATTTAAGTGAGTTAAATTACGATTAAAGGGTATAATTGTGATCTAAACAGCGTTAATCAACGTTCATTCTGCAGTCATTGAAGATCGTGGTGAGAAATAAACTTTTCAGCAGAGTTTCTGAACTACAATTGAACAGAAGAAAATCGCAGCAGAGAGGCGAGTGGGGGTTAATTTGAGATATGGACAACTTTAAGTTCTTCAATAAAAACATTAAGCGGTGGAAATATTTATATTTGTGCCTCCTATCATATTTATGATGTCACAACATTGTATCAAAAATTACGTTTATTTTATTGACAAAAGCGATTTTTGAGACTTGACAGGTGTGCTCAAGTTCCCTAAATACACTCTCCCATTCATAATTAAATATTAAAATGTACACCTAGTCTAGATTATTTTATAATTCTCGATCCTAACGTATATATTCATCTGTGTATGCCACCTCTGAATGCACTGCAATCTCAACAGCACTTCTGCAGATGTCTGTCTTTGAAGTGAAGTTGTACATGATTCAGGTTTAGCCGATGCTAACTTGTTTTTATTTGAAGATTGACAATTTTCACATTTATTTGAACATTTTGATGCTTTAATGCGTAATGTCATTTCATTATGAAAGTATGCAGTCAAATATTTACGTCAGACGTCTATCACATAGCCAAGATAGGCCTAAAGCAAGGGAAAGGGAATATCTAACTTCAAGGTAAGATATATATCATTTTGACATTTATAGCAATTTCACCATCAGAGTTTTCACATAAGATTATTTTTGAGTGCAAGGACGTTTGTTAACAATGTAATTGTTTTGCTAGCAATTTGTCGCCATTTTTATTGACCTTGTCATGACATCCGCATTCGCCGTTTCCATGGCAGAGGTTTTGATGATTTTATTTGTTCAGTCAATGCGTTATAATAAAGCTTTAAAGTGTTGAAACTTCATTTACACAGTATTTAAAAATAGACTGAAACCAGCTGGATCAAATTGCCGTGCCGAAGGCACTGCCATTACCAACATAATGGTCAATAAATAAGCATCCCAATGACAACCCGTGGTTCAATATTCGGCAAACAGCTTGTGAATTTTATCACTTTATTAATATTATTCGTGCCCTGTTTTTACGAATTCAATAAAAAAAAAAAAAACACCTCCCTCACTACAATTTTGGTGGTTTTTACAATGTAAAAAGCTGGCTCATCTATATTTTGGCAGATAAAAAGAAAAAAAAATCACCTTCCTCCCTCATCAATTTCAATGAAAAATGGCCCTGAGAACCAAACTTTGTATGACCTAAATTGGTTTTCTCTATATCTAATGCAATCTTGTCTTATATACATTTTAGCCACACTCATTCATTTTAAAGACTAGAGTGTAAAATGTGACGATTGATTGATTGATTGATTGAATATTGTTTAACGTCTACTCAGCAATATTTCAGCTATATCAAGACGAGAACAAGTTTGTTGATAAATAATCACTTTGGGGTATGGAAAGGGCCATGGGACGGGAAATTCTGACTGCCACTGGAAAAGTAGGGTGAAATCGTCAAGGGCGGGGAATTTAGCCTTGTAGCCGATCACCTACGGACCACCCCAAAAAGAGCTTGCTACAAGGGTTCTTTAACGTGCAGGAAGCGTGGCATTTCTCCCAACACGTGGACCTGAGTTTACATCCCATCCGAAAGATGGGTTGTGTATTTATTAATCCCGCACAACCACGGAATGGGTCCTATTTCTATATCCCGGGACCCTCGGGGTCAGCCTCCGTTTAGGAGGGGTCACACCCCGCAAGCCGGAGATACTGGGTCCTATTTCTATATCCCGGGGTTCCCTCGGGGTCCTCTGTTAGGATGGCTCATACTCCAAGCTCAGAGGATGCTGCGGGCCTATTCTTCAGCCGGGACCGCGCACGGCGGTAAAATGTGACGAAGCCTTTTCCCGAAATATATA
>MJUU01004592.1:34327-48105 GCA_002080025.1 Modiolus philippinarum | reverse complement strand
TTCCAAAAGCAATACAGCTTATAGGTACATTAATTAATTACAAATACATATAACCAAAGTAAAAGATTTAATGATAATACAATTGTAGTTGAGTGTCATACGATCATCAAAATTACATCATAATACAACAGATTGCGAAGCATGATACAATAAACAAATAAATTACGAATTGCGGATACTTTAAGCAATACACAAATATTTTCCTAGATTGTTGAGTTCCTTAACATTATTAACAGTAAGTAATTGAATTAATTTAAATACAGACGGTCGTATTCTATAATAAGGTTTAATATATTTTAATCTAATTTCATTATATTTCGAATATTTTAAAATAAAATGACATTCGTCCTCTATACTATTATAATTCCACATACAACATAACCTAAACTGTGTTTCAATATTCATGAACCTTCCACATTCTATATTTAAACTGTGTGCATGAATGCGGTATTTTTTTGTTAATGGTTTATACTTATAATTAACAGGTATACTTACATAATACTGTTAGCCATAATTATCATGCATGTATTTGTATAAATTACACTTTGGAGACGTATTTACAAACGAAATTGCCTCCGCTAAAAACTCATCAGTTACACGTTGTTTGAAATCTAACATTAACGTATCTTCGTTTATAACATTTTGTGACAACTATATATAATTAAAACCATAATCTAATAAATCTCTAATTTTACAATACCAATTATGTTTGTCATTTGGTTTGATTAAAGTAGAAGTATACGTCTCTTCATACAATTGTTACTTTTTAATAATTTTGACCAATATTTTAGCATCCTGCAGTACCTGTTTATATACAGTGGAACCTTTTAAAGTTCAAAATAAACCATATAATAAACAGTACTTCTTATCACTTTTTAAAAATTACAAATGAAGAGTTTCAATATCTCGGGCTTTATGATATTCCCACACTTCACAACCATAACTAACAATACTTCCAATATAAGTATCAAATAATGAGAGCATGGTTTCAGCATTAAAATAAACATCTTGAACTTTACTAGATAAATTAGACACAATCTGTTTACCCTGATTTGATAGCAATTTTTGAGTTTTGTAAAAATTACCATTTGAATTTAACAAGATACCAAGATATGTAAACTCATTACACAATTCAATACTTTCACCATTTAAAAAACATTTCTCTTCTGGTTTAATATTACCTCTTTTTCTAAATACTACTATTTTAGTTTTATTCATATTTATGTACAAATTATATTCTCTAGATGAAGCATAAACAATATCAGTCATCTTTTGGAGTTCACAAATATCTTCACTAAAAATAACAGTATCGTCAGCGTACATGAGCAAAAAAAAAGATTTAACATTTTTAACTCGTATGGCATACACCCATTTTTAATCATCTCCATCTTTATATCATTGACATACAATGAATACAACAGGGGGGATCAAGATTCCCCTTGCATTAGACCAGTGTTACAGTTAAAAAATTCAGAAAGTTTACTTTCAAATTTGATACAAGATTTTCATCCGGAGCACCTGATGTCACTCCCGGTTTTCATGGGAGTTCACACTATGAGTGCCTTAGTTCTTAATGTTATCTTTTTATTTCCGTGCATTGTAGCTGTCTCACGTCCTTGTTTTGTCTTTGTTTTTATCTGTTACCGTTTCTGCCATGTCTTTGGACTTCGATTTTTGTAGTCATCGCTTCCCTTGTTCCTTCGGTATTCTACTGCCGTTGTTTAACAATATCAATAATTTTCCAGTTACGCCTAATTTTGTCAATCTTTACCGCAATTTAAAATGATTTACACTATCAAACGCCTTCTTATAGTCGATAAAACAACAATATAATCTTTTACCGTTTCTAAGGGATTTGGATATTAGGGAATGAAGAGCAAAGTTTGCATCCTGAGTTCCATAACCTGGTCTAAAACCAAACTGTGCATCCGTCAGAACACTATTTCCATCACCCCATTTCATAAGTTTTGTGTTGATTACTGCAGTAAATAGTTTACCAATGTGTGAAATGAGAGAAATACCTCTGTACTTTCCGGGGTCATTAACAGGACACTTTTTTAAATAACGGCACAATAATACTTTTTACCCAGAGTTCCGGAAAATGTCCAGTACAAAGCATTGTATTAAACAGTTTACATGATAAAGGTATAACCATTTCGTTACTTGCAAGTATATATTCGTTGAGAATATTGTCAATTCCCGGTGATTTATTTCTATTTAAATTTTTCACACATTCCTGCAGTTCATTTTCGGTAAACGGATTGTCTAACTCTTCAAATACGGTTTCGTCATTCTATACGACCGTCATCGATATCTTCATTATACATCAGATTTTCAAAATGTCAAATTTGTTCCATTCCAATGTTAGTTGTAACATACTTTTTGCGGCCTTTAAATTTCTTAAAAAAATCGTTTAGGGTTAGTTTTTCTCATGTCATTAAACATATTTCCTTGACTATTTTTGTATCTACGTTTAAGTCTGTTTTCTAAAACTTTATACTAGTATTTCTGTTTATCAAGATTAAGATTTAATCTGTTTTGTTCCGAACGATTTTTGTTAAAATCAGCCAACGCAAGTTTATAATTGTTAAATAATGTTCTGCACTCTTCAGTTATTCATGGTTTGTCAGGTTCCTTTTCCTTGTCTTATAATTACTCTTCGTTTCAGAACAATTGTCACAACGCACTACATATTTTACTTCTCTCTTAGTATACTTCACAGTAACTTCGGTATTTAGTTATTTCGAATATTCCTGTTAATAGTTCGTTTAAATCAAATCGATCATCAATGTTATTTGCATGGAATAAAAAAGATAACAGGAAACACCTACAATGGCCGAAAAACATAGCCACATGCCAGAAGTAAATAGGAATTGCACAAGAAAAAACCCACAATAAAAATACAAAAGACAAACATAAACAACGATAGGAACTCGGGACAGCATCTCTGGTTTCAGTAATACATTGGTACAATGCATCGAATTTATGGTGGTTTACGGTTAAATCGTGCTTCATTTCATCTTTGAACTCTTCATTCCACCCTAACCTACTATTAATACTTTTACATGTACATTTTATATTTTTGATATTGTGTTTTAATTTTATATCTACACGTAAGGGGGCATGACATGAAAAAGTATTAAAACCACATACACTAAAATTATTTACTATTGAAAACGAACTACTTGATAATCAATGATACTGCTACCATTTTTATAATGAAAAGTAAAATTTACCGCTTTGCTCACCAAAACGACCGTTACATATTCTTAAACGGGTAGTTTTACATAAAGTTAATATACGATTGCCAAAGGCATTAGGGAGTTTTTGATCTTCTGTTAATCTCTGTGTAAATGGTTCATCGCCCACATATTTTAAAACATTGTCAATTTCATCACGTAAATATCGATTTAAATAGTCTTGTTCAATAAAGTCAAGTCCATTGTCAACACGTCCATTCAGATCTCCAATGACAGACACATTACCAACACTAAAATAACATTCAATTTTTTTTTCTTGCAATACATCGAAAACGTCATATTCATATTTTTTATAGTAAACATTTTTATCAGGTGGCATATAAATAGCACAGAAATATAAGTTTTTACCGTCAATCATTATTTGTTTATCAATTTTAAACCAAATCATATTATCAATACAGTAATACAAATTTCTATATAAGATTTCAACCAATTTTTATAAAACACAATAACATCCTCCCCGATTACACTTTTTCCTGGACAATTTTTTTTTTTTCGTAACCACACAAATTAAATTCCTGTGGACATTTAACCCAACACTCGTTGAAACAAATGCTGTCACAACTGCACAGAATATTTACAAATTCCACATCTTCTAATTTTCTTAAGAGACCCTTTGAGATATTCCATGACACAACCTTTTAACAATTGACAATATTTAAATTTCCATTTTCATCACCATCCGCACATTTCCCCGTGGTAGAGATGTATGCTCTTTATTTTTCTTAGATATGGTGTACTTGTACATGAGATAATATCTCTTGTGTTAACTTTGTTCAATTACTATTATCTAAATTTGTGTAAATTCTAAAACCTAAGGATTAACTCCCTCCATCGTAGTTTTGTCCTTAGCTATAGTTGATATTACCGATTATTCGGATTTACTTTGGTTTTAAACATTTTAATCATTTTTTAAAATTATGGATTTCCTTTGTTTGGGTTCTAGTGCTGCTGATGAGGAATTTATTTCCGAAATGGCCATACAGCTTATTAAAATTATTGCAATTGGGGTTAACATATATGTTATGGTCTCATGTTCATTTACCCCATATCCTTTCGTAAAACATTTAATACAGGAGTTTGTCTTTTATTGCAGTGTGGAGTTGGTAAAACAAATCCCTGTGGTAGAGATGTATGGTCTTTATTTTTCTTAGATATGGTGTACTTGTACATGAGATAATATCTCTTGTGTACACTTTGTTCAATTACTTTTATCTAAATTTGTGTAAATTCTAAAACCTAAGGATTAACTCCCTCCATCGTAGTTTTGTTCTTAGCTATAGTTGATATTACTGATTATTCGGATTTCTTTTGGTTTTATACATTTTAATCATTTTTTAAAATTATGGATTTCCTTTGTTTGGGTTCTAGTGCTGCTGATGAGGAATTTATTTCCGAAATGACCTTACAGCTCATTAAAATTATTGCAGTTGGGGTTAACATATGTGTTATGGTCTCATGTTCATTTACCCCATATCCTTTCGTAAAATATTTCTATCCTTCCCACACATTTCCATCAACGAATTATTTGTCCCAAACTAAGTATGCCCGTTGTTTTTCCTTTCGTTTCGGTACATAACTGGTAATATTTTTCCCCCTTTTTTCGAGAATTTCAGGTGGGAAATGTTCGCTTATTCCGAATTTCGATCCTTTTAACCGGTTTGAAACGCTTCGTATTTTTTCACGATTCTGGAAACTACAAAATTTCACAACTATTGGCCTCGGTTTTTTGAGATTCAGTTTCTTTTTTCCCAATCGATATGCACGGTCAATTTTAATTGAATTTTTTGCATTTTCAATCTTCAATTTATTTTCAAACAAATCCAGGACAAAATCGACACGATTTTCCGCTAAGTTATTTTTCTTCTTTGTCCCATTTTCCAGTGTATTCTCCTCGGATCTGGCGGACCTACCCCCAATAGCACCAGCTACAGATTTACTATTAACATCATTGTCCATATTTCCAAACTCATTTTTTTCAGTGATACCAAAGAAAAGTAAATTTTGCCTTAAATTTTGTGATTCCACACCTATTAGTCTTCCTTTTACATCCTTATTTATAGACTTTGTTGATTCTATATTTTTAGTTAACGTATCAAGTTTAGCTTTTAAGGTTTTATGTTCATCGTCAACATCTGAAAAAATTGCGCACTGTGCTGCAATACGTCGATTCTAGTTTTGCACGACGAAATCTCACTATCAACGTTTTTGAATTTCAGGTCCATACTATCTATTGGCTTTTCAATGGAATCTTCCTATGTAAGTTTATTTTCTACCCCTTTCAGTCTATTATTCACTTCCATAAGTAACGATTCAATGCCTGGAGTTGTGGGTGGGGATGTGAGTACCTGCTGATGAAACTGCTGCAACGTTGGATATGGGACGCGTACTGTATTTGAGATCGGCGTACTTGTGTATTGTAAACCATTCATGTTGTGATTAGTATTACTGTTAACTTGTATATTGTTATTACTGTTTATATATGACAACACTTCGTCGATATTATCGCTTAACAGTACCTTGTTTTGTTTACATTTTTCGTGCTTTTTCTTTGTCTCCGACTTTGCGGGAGTCCTTTGCTGGTCTGATATCGAACACTTTCGGACGTATAATTTCCAGAAGATGCTAAAAATCCCCTTGGTTTCTTCCGCTTTCTTTGTGGCATCTTTCCACACTATTGTTTAATCCCAAAACATATATGACACATATCTTTTCATTATTCATACGCGATTTTTCAATCTCCGAAACTTTTCTATGCCATATATATATATATATATATAACGGTCTATCGTAGGAACCCAACGGGGTTAGAATTAGAGAAATGAATATCGAGATTGCCTTCCCAACGAGGGATTTGGCTGTTCTTCGAATGCACAGATATTACAAACAGATTACACTGCCCACGCCATCTCTGTGGGAGACCAAAGGGATGTAAAATACCCATAGGGTAACTTGCGGCTCACTCTATTTTACATCCCTTTGGTCTCCCAAAGAGATGGCGTGGGCAGTGTAATCTGTTTGTAATATCTGTGCATTCGAAGAACAGCCAAATCCCTCGTTGGGAAGGCAATCTCGATATTCATTTCTCTAATTCTAACCCCGTTGGGTTCCTACGATAGACCGTTATATTTTAATTTTTAGGCCCTGCATTAGCGTAAATATTCGCAAATCCGGGGAGATGAACAAGTTTCCACGTTGACTGAATTTATAGACAGTTAATATATTATATATATATATATATATATAATAGTCCGGGAAAAGGCTTCGTATTTGTAAAATGTTAATTTCACAGTGTACAGCGGTATATAAGTAAAAATATCAATAACAAAATGTACTTTTGGTGGAGCAATTAGTCTAGCGCTTTCATCCTATACGGGACTTATCATGACTATGGAACGTCGTTTGATTCGAACACTCGAATTAATTTTCTTTCCAATTCTTTACGGTATTCTTCGATTTTGGCGGAACACTAAAAGAAAGGGATTTTTTTTTTATTATTTTATAATACGGGGATTTCCTTAAATCGACTCATTTCATATTTAAAGGCATAAATTTGGTAGTAGACTTAATAACTTCCAGAAGAACTTATCCGGGGCGTACTATAGTGGGAGAAAAGGTAGTTCTTGTCCAAGGATGAAGAATACTAGAATTTCATGTGTCATTAGCTTACAACACTACCAACAGAACGTGTAACCAAGTCTGTTGAGTAGTCATTTTAGAGACAGTTCAATTTAATAATGAAATTTCTCACATCTCGATAAATAGAGCTCGACAAGCCTCGCTTTCAAATATTTGCCAAATTTATTTTACTCGATGGTAGAAATTTCATTATCGACTAGTTATCGTTGGGTAACAATATTTCTGAGCAGCCAAAACTAATTCAAACTTGTATTATGAGATATATATATTTGTATAGATGTTATTTAATTTTTTTCTTAGAAATACAATAAATCAAGTTGAAATTTCAAATTACTTTATTAAATGGCTGTTAAGCAACTAAATTTTCATAGAAGTAATAAAAAACAATCATATTTCAAAGTACCTCAACAATGCACATTGAGATATTGAAATGGACTTAAAAGACAATGTCAGAGTAAAATAATCCATTCTTTTATTTATCTATCAATTATAGATTGTTGCTATGGGACAAACCGGTTGCTAAGAAACTTCATCATAGCTGTGTTGAATCTATATTGGCCAGAGCACGTGTGTGTGTAAATACAATTCAGTCAAAAATATAGACTTGCAATTTTCTGCGGTGAAAAATATCGAAAAAAGATTGCTCATTTGGTACCGATCAGATAAAAAATTTGGCCACCAGCACAGAACTTAGGTTTAACATAGGACCCTATGGGAAAAATAACAGGAATGATGTATGGAAGCTTTTTTAAATAAAGATTGCTTACTTTATTCTGCTCTACAAAAGACATGGCCGCGAGCGCTTAACATTGCAAAAGACTCCCTTTTGAAAAAAATTTGGGCAGGGGTTCCCCTTATAACATATGTAATACATATATCTCATAATTCCCTATTATATTAGAAAACCTGATTTTTCAACCAAAAAAAAAAAACTATAATAATAACTTCTGGTTTTGTTTTACAGCCAAATGCTCTTTTNAAAAAACAAAAAAAAAATTGGGCAGGGGTTCCCCTTATAACCTATGTTATACATATTTCTCAAAATTCCCTTTTTATCAGAAAACTCAATTTTTCAAAAAAAAAATTCTGGTTTTGCTTCCATGGCAACCAAGTGCTCTTTTGTCCTTTGCAACCAATTTCAGACCCTTTCCAAAAAGAAATTGGGTAAGGGTTCCCCTTTCCCCTTTCAGACCCATTGAACCCTGGGGAAAATCACATTTTCATCTTCTCCTCTGAAACACTTGAAGCAAATTTTAGCAAACTTTACAGGCCTGATATATGGAAGGTAATTTACAAAAATTGCTCTTTTCGTTTCGATCCGACAAAAAACATGGCCGCCAGCATGGAACATATCTTAACATTGGACCCTATGGGAAAATCACATTTTCATCTTCTCTGAAATCACTGAAGCAAATTCAACAAAACTCAACAGGAATAATGTATCGAACGTCCTATAGAAAGACTGCTCATTTCGTCCCAATCCGACAAAAACATGGCTGCCAGCACGGAACAAACTTTAACACTGGGCCATATAAGAAAATCACGTTTTCATGTTTGTGAGGTTTTTTACAAAGATTGGTCATTCTGGTTCAGTATAATTAAAGCATGGCGTCAACAAAAAATGGCAGACAGCACGGAGCAGTTTACCATTTTTCCCATTGGAAAGTCACATTTTGATCAACTCCTCTGAAACCCCTACTGTTATTTCAACTAAACTTTACAGGAATGACATATGGAAGGTCTCTTATTAAGATTCCTTATTTTGTTTTGATCTTATAATAAACAGGACTACCAGAACAAAACATATGGGATAAATATTATGTGCAACACCTGCCGTAAGCATTTTGTCAGTTAAGCGATTCAGACTCAGTTTCTCAGCCTCTTGTTTTTCAAAATGAACGTTTTGGAATTGTTTCCATGGTAACACATGGGTAACCAAATACTCTTTTTACCAGTACAACCAATTTCAGACCATGTCCAAAAAATGGCCAGGGGTTCCTCTAATACCATAGGTCAAAATATTTCTCAAAAATCCCTTTTTCATCAGAAAATCAGATTTTTCAAAAAAAAATCTGCTTTTTTCCATGGCAACAAAATGCTTTTTGTCCATTTCACCCTATTTCAGACCTCTGTCAAAAAAATTGGGCAGGGTTCCTCTTTTCACCTATGTCATACATTTTTTCTCAAATTCCTTCTTTTTTATTGGAAGACCCGATTTTTCAAAAAAAAAGTTTCTGGTTTTGTTTCCATGGCAACCAAATTCTCTTTTGTCTTTTAACCCATTTCCAGACCCTTTCCAAAAAAAAAAAAAAAAAAAATTGGCAGGGGTTCCCCTTATAACCCCTTGTAATACATATATCTCAAAATTCCTTCTTTTTTTATCAGAAAACCTGATTTTTCAAAAAAAAATAATTTCCGTGTTTTTTCAACGGCAACCGATTACTCTTTTGACCGTTACAACCAATTTCAGACCCTTTCCAAAAATGCCCTTAAAGCATAGGTCAAAATTCCCTCTTTTTGTCAGAAACCAGATTTAAAAAAAAAAGAAGTTTCTGGTTTTGTTTCAATGGCAACCAAATGCTCTTTTGTCAATTACATCCAATTCCAGATCTCTTTCCATAGAAAATTTGTGCAGGGGTTCCCCTTGTAACCTATGTAATTTATATTTCTTAAAATTCCTTCTTTTTTATCAGAAAATCTGATTTTTCAAAAAAATCTGGTTTTGTTTCCATGGTAGCCAAATGCTCTTTTGTCCATTAAACCCAATTTCATACCTCCTTCCAAAAAAATGGACAGGGGTTTCTCTTATCACATATACAATACGTATTGCTGTAATCAAAATATAATCGGTAGCATAGACTACTATTTTCTCAAAATTTTCATTTCTTGGTTTGGTCTCCATGACAACCAAAGTTATTTTGAAATTTTAAATGCTGTAGAACCCTTTCTTACATTACAAACACCTTTCCTATAAAGTTTCATGGAACTAGTATTAATAGTTTTTGAGATACATTGAAAAATATTGTGAAAAATATCCAAAAGATCGTTTTCCGGTAGGGTTAACATTGGCGACCCCACCCATTTTAAGCCCTAAAATGTACCCTAAATGAACCCTCTTTAGAAAAATGTTTGTTTCTCATAACTAGGTATATGGGCCAACATTCTATAAAGTTTGAAAGTTCTAGTGGTAATGGTCTCTGGGATCTGATTTGGACAAGTTCATGGCAAAGAGAAGAAAGAAAGAATAATAAGAAATAACACAACAAAAACAATAAGTCTCCCATCTTCATTTTGGAGACTTAATAATAATGAAAAGAAAGCGCAATAATAGCAAAGAAAGAAAACAATAACAATATGTCTCCCCGACTTCGTCTGGGGCAACATAATAATAAAAATAAACACAATAAAACAGTAAGAGTCCCCAAACTTCGTTCGGGTGATTTAATAAACAAGATGTCTTAATTATAGTCGAGTAAAAAATAAAGTGTAATAGATATCAGTCGAAAACATTATGCTATGCAATATTCTATATATCTGCTCAGTTCCTTAGCAATCAGAAAAAGCGATTTTTTTTTACTTCACCTTTGGTGCTTTAGACTCTTTAAGAGAAGAAATTTCAACATGGCTGAAAGATGCATCCGTTCAAGATATCTGTGCTTGTGCATGTCATCCATTGAAGACGCAGAGATATTGGTAAACAGTCTAAAACGTTACAAAAAAATAGTACGCAACAACCTCTGATTACCATATGTATACTGCTTAAGAATCAGGAATGTATTTAAAGCCGAAAGGAAGTAAACACAACAAAGTACATAAAAGCATTCTACATTTCACATACCTTAATTCACAAAATTAATTATTGTGAGTGACAGAGCATATTATGCCGTGCTCGTCCGTTTTACTAAACTGTACGAAGAAGATTGTTTAGAAGAGAGTTAACGGCATTATTAATACTTTGATATTGAAAGTTATGGAAACCCATTTGACACTCAATTTAGCACTGCCATAAGTGACTTTACAACAGATTTAAAAAAGGAAAAAAAATCTTTTAAGGGTTCACATTGATAGTGCTTTATTTTTGTGGCATTTGTATTATGTTCTGTTTGCTTTTTCTCGTCATTTATGTTGTTTCTCTTTGTTTAATCCTTATATTGCCGAGTATTCTGGATTAATGAATTTTAGTTGTTGCTCAGTTGGTATTTTTTGTCAAAATTGTCAACAGATCAGGCATTAATCTATTGAGATCAGGTGTTTCTGTGGGATATACTTACTTTTAGTAATATATTGACTTTGTCAAAGTGGAGAATAAACTTTTAATACTAGCAACGAATATTTTCTTCATCGAATCTTTTCTTGTTGTCTAAACACTGATTTTTAACCAAAAAAAATCATTACTTTGGGAAAAGTTTCTGCCCGGACTCGTGATTAAATTTTCTCTATATGTAAATTAAATGGGAGTAATAACAAAATTAGCGAACAGAGTTTTCAAGAGCCAAAGTTCATGAGACAAAAAGACAAATCAGGTGGAAACCACTGGAAAATTGTCGACCGCAATGGTCCTGACTTGGCACATGTATTTCAAAAGAATATGTGGGTTAAACTGGTTTTATGGCATGCCAAACCTTCCCTTCTATTGCAGTAGTGTTCGGTAGCAACTCAACAGCAATTGCCATTGAAAGGTCGTAGACAGTTGAAAGAAATGATCATCCCAGTATTAAGTAAAAAAGAATCTTGAATTAGAGTACGGACCGAAACTTCAAATTTTTCCACAAGGGACCGATATCTATTTTAGAACTTCTTTAATGATCATGTGAGACGGAATTTTTTAAAGTTTTGATTAATAAGGCCTTCACGGAGATAATAATGTCTATTGAGAAAGTCTGAATAATTTTTGCTAGCACTTGCTTACCGTAAAGAATCAACTGTAAAATATACCTTCCTTAAGCGCAAAAGCTGGAATATTACTGTCCATGTTAGGGAAATTGATAATTTTTTAAATCAAAATCGTCCCTTTTGTCGTAATTTCTAGTACTGAGATGACCATTTTCGTCAAATTCGGGATGGAAGTCCAAAATAGATGAAAAATCTTATGGTTTCTGTCGTTTTCTTTACCTCTAGTTCTGGTGGATATATTAATGGGATTCATTTAGGAAAATATGCCTTTTTGAAGGAAAGAACATCATCCATATATTGGAGGATCTAGCGTTTTTTATTTATTTGAACTGTAACATCAAACACGAATAAATTGTGTTTCATTTGATTTTTTTGTCTGTATTTAGTTATAAAGAGAGAGATCTTCATTGAAAAGAACAAGGAAACGTAAGACGTTTGCAGTAGCCTATATATCTGTACTCTGACGCGTGCGATATTTGCATTGTGGAAAACGAATATTTGCATTATGCAAATTATGTCAACAAAATAAAATTCTGAATCATTTCTTACTCCGCTAATAATCTTCAAATTAGATCGCTTAATTGCACAATTTTGGCAAAAAATATACACTTAAGATTATGTTAAAATACCACAAGACATCAAAAGAAAATCATGCTTAATTTGGTGGTAGCACAAATTGTACAAATTTAGAACAGACACACAAGACTACAAGGTGTTAAAGGAAACAAACATTTACTGTTCTGAATATTTAAAAAAAAACACATTTTAATGATTTCGAGAAGAATATTCACTTACTAAAAGCACAATATACAGCCCATTCCTTTACACTACCCTCCCCCTTTATGAGACCCCTAACATAGTACGGCTTTGGGATACTACATCTAGTACTGTAGGCTTTGTCAAAGTGTCATAAAATGAAAGAATTTTAATTTTGTATCGTATAGAATTGTATTTAGGAAAATACATATCAATAATTCTAGGCATAATAGCCCAAGCCCACCCCCT
Source organism: Modiolus philippinarum (assembly GCA_002080025.1). Classification (NCBI taxonomy): domain Eukaryota; kingdom Metazoa; phylum Mollusca; class Bivalvia; order Mytilida; family Modiolidae; genus Modiolus; species Modiolus philippinarum. The sequence continues at coordinate 35,308 of MJUU01004592.1, read as the reverse complement.
GTCAAGTGTTATTTCTTTGCCATTTAGCTGTGGTCTTGTGTTCGTATTGAAAACAGGGCTAAGAATTGTTCATTATGACATACTAGTATCCTTTTGAGTAAAGTAACACACTTATGACAAACACAGTATAGTTTGATATTTTATTTTACCTTTTATTATAAATAAATGTGACAGAAGTGAGAAGCGATTGCAAATTCTTTCCACAGTAAATGATCTTTTTTCTTTAGTGAGAAAAAAACATACTATTGACACTTGAAAAGATTTTTTAACAAGACCGGTACGGATTTGTAACATTATTTTATACTTCTAAATGCACTAACGTCTCTAAAACACTTAGTTACTATGTGAGCATTCAGTATTCATACGTGCGGGACGTTGTCAGCTAGGAACCATGAATGAAAAAGCAATATTTGATATAAGATTGTTTTATGAGGAAATGACACACATTTTCATGATTTATAGTCATCGTCGGTGAATGAATGTTTAAAGTTCGATACAGTGATGTAAATATCTATAAGCGCATAGTTAAATAATTAAATAATTTCCACAAGTACACTCAAAGATCGAGACACAGTCAAAACAAGGAAATATTAATATTCGTGGATGTGAACTTTTAAACCCCGTTTTTTCGACCAGTACCCTTTATTGAGACTCGAACGTTTTTTGTCGCGGAAAGTAATCCCGAATCGTGGAACAAGAAAATATTTACATCATGTATTCGGTTCATTCCCATTCATCCAACATTTAAATAAACTATACAGTACAGGTAAAAATTGAAAGTGGGATAAGTGGGAAAAGGAAATATTACTACAACAACAAACACTAATTAGAGCTTGTGTCAAGTGTTAGACAAAAATATACCAGAAAATTAAGTCCATGCGAAAATTAGACTATATTGTATTCATTTTATGTGTAGTATGTAGGAATCACTTAAGTTTCTATCAGTCATCATTTTAAACTTTTGTTTTCCTTTTTTTTTTT
>MJUU01004592.1:20435-34209 GCA_002080025.1 Modiolus philippinarum | reverse complement strand
TTTTTATTTCTTTGATTTTTATGACATATCTATAGCCATTCCCTGCTGAGTAGTGACTTCTTGCGTGTTGAATGTAATCCAATCGAACTTGTGCATTTGCCATGGTTAGACTGAATATGAAATGTAGTTCGATTCGATTATTCAATTCGGTGGTTGCCTTACTGTATAAAGAGTCGCTAAGCTCGAAAATAAGTATCTATGTTACATTAAAAAGTGTCCGCTGTAACATACTGTTCGGCTTTACAATTGTTACCTATGATAAAGTCCAAGGACGGAATGAAATACATTGATGATCATAAAATATTTTCCAATAAAATATATAACATGAAGGACACATTTCAAAGAACACTATTTTGCTTTACATCTATAAACATAGCCAATTACAACTGTGAAAATATTTAATATGAAAAAATAAATTATGGCTTGTTGATATGAAACAAATGTTAACTACGCTGCGGTCAGGTATAGGGACCACTAGAGATCACATTGACCCTTATATGTGGAAAAAAATAGGCTCTCATCTTGGAATGTCTCCGCGCAAAAACCCTCAATAAAGACAATAGTAATCTAAATATGTGTAATAATAAACTATAAAACCCAATGTCAACCGACCGAGTTATGGGAGTCTGTTCAGTGTAGATCTGCAGGACCACATTTGCTCCTACACGCCCACACTGTCAAGATCCCCACAAGTTAGACTGAGTCTTTTGTTTTCTTCCTTTTTTTAAAAGAAATCAGATGTCCTATACCACATACTATGGCTCATTATCAAATAAATGGAGTATTTGTATAATATATGTGTAATAATTTGATTTCCTTCGTGTGATGGTGAGCCGCGTACATAGCAGCTCATATGGTACTGGTTTTAAGCTATGCACACGAATCATCACAACACATTATTTGTGGAACAATAAACATCTTGAGTATTTCCACGTTCAACTTTTTCTATATTAAAATAGCTGGATGGCAGAAGTGTTAAATAGGTCCTGAACATATCTGCTTAGAAAGGAATCAATATATCCGAAAACAAATGATAGACAGAAAATAATATAACATAAATAAATATAAATATTAAACTAAATATAAACAAAAGTAAAATATAATACTACAGATAGAAATGTAAAAAGAAAAACTATCATGGTTCAAGAAAAAAAAACTTTAGATTGGGAATCATCACTGTGCTTAGTATTTTATGTCATTAAATGTCATTTATTAGAAAACATAAACTAAGAAATACGGTTAGACCGAGTCGGTTGTACTTGATAATACTAATATGAAACGTGATTAGAATGCATTTGTTTATATGGCTTGAGATGCGTAATGAGCAGTTGTCAAATTATCAGTAAAAAATAAATTCACAAAAGGGGCTTTGGTAATTCTGGAGCAGTGTTCAAAGCTAATAACATGTGATTAAACATAATTTTTGTAATCTCTCCTTTCACCTTTTTACTTTTTTAATTTCAATTTCTGGTAACATTACAAAATTTACCCTTTCCACTCAAAATCGCGATATATATTGATAATATTTTAAATATGAAAAAGAAAGGAAATGGGGTAAATGTCAAGGAGACAACATCCCATATCCAGGTTAAAACAACCAAAACAAAGTTATTCTTCAAATTAAATTCAAATTTACACTTGTCACACAACTTTTCACTTCTTTAATGATTCATGGAGCAATTTTTTATTAATAAATTTGCTACAACATTAGTCCCAAGTACTAAATAAACATACCTCCAGGCATTTGAATAAAAGGTTGGATAACTGGGAATAGTGATTTTTAAAAAGTTGGATAAATGGGAAGACACCATGTATTCCCCCTCTTCCGTGTGCTTACTTTGGTATTCGTTTGCCGATGTGTCTTGATAAATTTTTAACTTGTTCCAACACTGAGGGGTTACCTAACGGTTTGCTTTTTCATGAAATCTTTATCCGATTTGGCCGATTTTTCATCTCAAGGCAAATTCACGTGCTCTATGTGACGTCATCATTTTAAAATGTGACAATATGAGATCTTTGCTATGAAGGATGAATGTTGCTTATTAACTTGCAGATCTATAATAAGTGTTAAAATCAATGAAAAAAAAAAAAAAAAAACATCGGCTATTTTCGGACCATAAACTAGTCTAAATGCAACTTCACTGACCAGAACAAATAGATACTTTAGTATAATAAAAGTGGATGTCGGGAGCATTGAATTCACCAAAAACATTTAAGATACCAGCTGTAAAGACCCAACAGCCAAAACACACTAATAGAAAAGGTCTATCACCGACCTCCTGAATTCACCACTTCCATTCCCTACATTTTCATCTTTCCAAACCTTTTATTTCTATTATTTAGCCAGGAACAACATTACGTCGCTGTTCAGCCAAAACCCGTAACTCTGTTTAGAAAATTTTACAGGAAGCAAAAAAAAAACCCAAATTAAATAAATCAACTATACAAATCAGAATTCCTACATATTACATGGTAAAGAAGAGGGATTTTGATATCTTCAGCATTTTTCATTCGCAGTTGGCTGTAAAATAACTAAATACCGTGAATTTATTTTCTACATAAGCGCATTTCGACAACTTATGTCTCTTCAGTGAAGATAAAATCTTAACGTTTGGAAGACCATAAACTATAACATGTTTAAAACCTGATAGAAAACAAATAACCAATATGATCTAAATGTAAATAGATATACGCTATTTCGGTTTTATATATCATCTTGTAAGTCAGAAGTTACAACTTTTTTAAAACGATATTTTCAAAATAAAAAAAAATGTAAGTACATTTCACTTCACTTAATGGGGCAATTTACTCACTTATGATATATCCTCATCTCTAGTATTGATTGGTAGGTGATAAAATTCTTAAATGTCATTGCAATAAATTTACAATGAAAAAAATTGTGGGTTATCTCCCAATACCAAGTCAAACATGTATGGTTAAAGGGGAGATAATTTAATACTTCTTTTAACGTGGAAATAAAGCTCTCTTTTCTTTAACCAGAACGGGTAAAGGAACAGCAAGACAACCCATAAATTATAGATAATAGTGATGCACGCATGCATATTATCATTCATATTATATGGAGCTGCGTGCAACACTTTTATCTATGTACCTTATGTATCTTACCTGTTGCAACCTTATCCTTCTTCTATCTATTTCCTACCAACCAAATGTTAAACATGTACTATATTACAACTTTAGATTTCCTACGGGTAGTAATGACTAGGTTACCGAAAGCTATATTTTAATATAGCCTAGGTGGCATAGTAGACTAGGGCGCTGGACATGGTGCAGGCGGTGTTGCCATAGATGACAACCAAGCAGGAGTTCGAATCCAGTTAAAGACCTTGCTGGATTTTCCGATGCTTACAGTTTTAAAAAAAGATGACTTTCATCGCTGTTGGCATTCGGATTAACATATTCTACCTTTGCAGCTCTCCTTACCAACACAATACCAATTCACATGATTTTTTTTTTTTTTTTGCTATTTTCTTTTCCTTTTTTTTATTTGTCTGTCTTGTGTTGATAAAGTTTCTTTTTTTGTGTAGGGATGTTTGTTTGTTTTTTCCATAGTTTGATTTGCTTTATTCTGCTCTTGTCTTTCTGGAATAAAAAAAAAATAAACATTTCAGACAAAAATGCTTATTTTGTCAAGCTTCTTTTCATAAAAACAACTAATGTAATAACGGAAAAGTTCTTTCTAAATGAGAAGACTCTGTCAAGAATATCATAAATGTTTTAAACAACAAAACTTACAAAAACACGGAAGTTCAAACAACAAATTTTGAACAAAAATGTCAACGACTTTTTAAGCAAATTCAATAAAAAAATTAGGAAAGTCACTTAATTGCATCTAAATTCTGGAACAAAATTGACATCAAATGTCAGTCTTTGACAAATTTTGTATTTAAATTGAATTTACTTCCTAGCAGAATAAAATCTTTACTTCCTCTTTCCAAGATTTGTTTGTAACTTAAACAAAAATCAAACTTATACAACTGTATCATCAATAACGAAAACTGAACCAACTTTTCACAATCGTAGTTTCCAACATTGTCACTCGTGTGGCAAAATTGTCAAATAATCCATGGGAATCTCTTGTAATCACACTTTTCAGTTCTTGTAGATGTTTATATATGGTTGCGTTAATTGGCAAAGAAGACTCGCGTAAATTTGGTATTTGGCCAGTTTCAGAAGGTACTGTAATTGTACTTGAATTAACGTATACTTATTTCGGCGGATTCCTTCAAAACCAAGTTTTCGTGTATTTAATTTCACGAAAGTGAGTGCCTTCCTTATATATTTATTGCTAACATACCAGCTTTAAAGATCCAACAGACAAAAAACATTAAAAGGAAAGGTCTTTCACCGACCTCCTGAATTACACCACTTCCATTCCCTACATTTTCACCATTCCAAACCTTTTATTTCTATTATTTAGCTAGGAACAATATTACGTCACCGTTTTGCCAAAAACTCGTAACTCTGGTTTAGACAATTTTACAGGAAGCTAAAAAATACCCTAAATTAAATAAATCAACTATACAAATCAGAATTCCTACATATTACATAGTAAAGAAGAGGTATTTTGATATCTTCAGCATTTATTCATTCGCATACCCCGCAGCTGGCTGTAAAATAACTAAATACCGAAGTCACTGTTAATTTATTTTCTGCATATGCGCATTTCGACAACTTATGTCTCTTCAGTGCAGATAAAATCTGAACGTTTGGAAGACCATAAACTATAAAATGCTTAAAACTGATTGAGAATAAATAACCAATATGAACTAAATGTAAATAGAGATACGCTATTTCGGTTTTGTAAGTCAGAAGTTACAACTTTTTAGAACGACATTTTCAAAATAAAAAAAATGTAAGTACATTTCACTTGACTTAATGGGCCAATTTACTCACTTATGATATATCCTAATCTCTAGTATCGATTGGTGGGTGATTTTGTGATAAAATTCTGAAATGTCATTGCAATAAATTAACAATGAAAAAAAATGTGGGTTATCTCCCCGTACCAAGTCAAACATATATGGTTAAAGGGGAGATAGTTTAATTAGCAAGTAAATAACTTCTTTTAACGTGGAAATAAAACTTTCTCACTTTTGAGACACAGCAATTCCTATTTTTAGCGGTGTGAGATTTCCTTGTCTTGCACTTGTGTAAGACAAAATAATCACGTGCAGTTTACCGGCAAATATTGTGTTTGCACCTTTAGGGGCTGTAGTCTATACCTGTCCACATAAGTGATCATAAGTGGATTGAATTTATGTATTATTGAATTGTTATATCCTTTAAAGTAAAATTTAAAAGGAAAATACAAGAAAAATCGTCTTTAAAAATATGGCGCGCTCGGGTATACATTCCTGATTTTATGACGTTACAAAAAGGGACATATATCCTTGTGTAAACAGACGAAAAAAGGGCGACATTTTTGTGTGGATTTTAGTATATTTTAAGCTGAATACAGTGAGAAAAAAATCAAACACCAGTGGAAGTGCGAGACAAGAGAATCTCAGACACCCTCGGGTAAGATTGATTGATTGATTGAATATTGTTTAACGTCTACCCAGCAATATTTCAGCTATATAAAGACGAGAACAAGTTTGTTAATAAATAATCACTTTGGGGTATGGAAAGGGCCATGGGACGGGAAATTCTGACTGCCAATGGAACAGTAGGGTGAAATCGTCAAGGGCAAGGAATTAAGCCTTGTAGCCGATCACCTACGGACCACCCCAAAAGAGCTTGCTACAAGGGTTCTTTAACGTGCAGGAAGCGTAGCGTTTCTTCCAACACGTGGACCTGAGTTTACATCCCATCCGAAAGATGGGTTGTGTATTTATCAATCCCGCACAACCACGGACTGGGTCCTATTTCTGTATCCCGGGACCCTCGGGGTCAGCCTCAGTTTAGGAGGGGTCACACCCCGCAAGCCGGAGATACTAGGTCCTATTTCTATATCCCGGGGTTCCCTCGGGTCCTCCTGTCTCGCACTTCCCCTGGTGTTAGATTCTTAATCTCTTTTCTATGACAATAACATATACTTACAGGTAAAGGTACAGTCAGACAATCCATAAATTATAGATAAAAGTGGTGAACGCAGCTCTATATAATATGAACGATAATGTGTTATTAAGATGATTTTAATCACTGTTGGCATTCAGAATCATATATTCTACCTTTGCAGCTCACCTAACTAGCATATTATCATTCATATTATATGGAGCTGCGTGCAACTCTTTTATCTATATACCTTATTTAACTTATGTGTTGCAACATTATCCTTCTTCTATCTATTTCCTACCCACCAAATGTTAATCGTGTACTTTATTACAAAGAGGAGGAATAACTAGGTTACTGAAAGCTATATTTTAATGTAGCTTAGGTGGCTTAGTAGTCTAGGGCGCTTTGCATAGTGCAGGCGGTGTTGCCATAGATGACAACCAAGCAGGAGTTCGAATCCAGCTAAAGATCGTGCTATTTTCTTTTTCTTTTTAATCGTCTGCCTTGTGTTGATTAAGTTTCTTTTTTTTGTGTCGGGATGTTTGTTTATTTTTTTTCCAATAGTTTGATTTGCTTTATTTTGCTCTTGTCTTACAAAAACACGAAAGTTTAAACAAGAAATTTTGAACAAAAATGTAAACGACTTAAGCAAATCCTCTGTAACATTTTCAATAACAAACTTCTTTAAGGAAAGTCACTTGATTGTATCTAAAGACTGGAACAAAATTGACATCAAATTTCAGTCTTTGACAAATTTTGTATTTAAACTGAATTTACTTTCTAGCAGAATAAAATCTTTACTTCCTCTTTCCAAGATTTGTTTGTAACTTAAACAAAAATCAAACTAATACAACTGTATCATCAATCACGAAAACTGAACCAACTTTTCACAATCGTAGTTTCCAACATTGTCACTAGTGTGGCAAATTGTCAAATAATCCATGGGAATCTCTTGTAATCACACTTTTCAGTTCTTGTAGATGTTAATATATGGTTGCGTTAATTGGCAAAGAAGACTCGTGTAAATTTAGTATTTGGTCAGTATCAGAAAGCTCTGACACTTTAGCACGTCTGTAAACTCTAAGTATTCTCCTGACATGGTGAGCTTGTACTTTATTTTACCATCCGGTGTGTACATAAGATTGATTGATTGATTGATTGATTGATGTTTTACGCCAACTTCAGCAATATTTCAGCTATATCGTGGCGAGAACTGTTAAGTATGTTAACTAATTAGAATAGGTATATAAAAATATCTATATAAAACCATATAGCTTTATACAAGTAAAAGAAATGTGTAAAATGTTAAAAACATAATTAAAGAAATTATGGTTTAACTAACAATATTAGAAATTAGAAACTAGTTGAAAATTGATCTTTATGTGTACATAAGAAAAAGTATATCGGGCACAACACTGTCGCCTTTTTTGCATCCCCGTCGGATAGACTGATAGTACTTGATTTCGAAATACTTTTTTTGCAAAACTCGTGTGTGAGATATTTTACAAAATATAGACGGTCTAGGCGGGCTGCTGTGAAAATATCGACGTATTTCTGAGGGACATAAATCGACTTTTTTTTTTTTTTTTTTGTTCTATAACGCTATGTACACAATATACCTCCAACCGAGTATGCCCTCGTTCTAGATGTTTTTGAAAATAGTAACCCTTTATCATGTTTTTTTTTGTTATTGTTTTAAAAGAATATGTATATAAAAATATCGCCTACTAGACTGTTCAGTTGTTCTTTCTTCAGCACCATGTTTTTCAACCGAATTACATATAAACACTTTCTCTTGTTCCCATGAGAGTTTCCACAAACTGTTGAATATGTACATCCATTCCTCTTCTTCAAAAACTGAGCACGTTTTTTCTAATTTTTCACACTTTTTGCTGTGAGTTCTTGGTCCGTTTTCATTGTTACACACTTTTTAAAATTTTTACCTTCCATTCGAAGTTTCCTATTAGTGTTCTTGACCCAGTGTTCCGGGGATTTCCGTTTCCTTTTCTTCTTTAACTGTTGAGACTCTTTTGATTCTTCTCCGTCTCTTTGTGTATCACTTCTCGACTGATTAGCTTCTTCTCGTTCAGTTTCGTGGGTGTTAGGAGGCTCTTCATTGTTTGACTTAGTAGTTTCGTTATTATTCTCGTCTTGTTCTGGTGTATAAGTCAGACTCTTGATCAGAAATTTTTTTGTCCGAATCAAAATTGTCCGATTCGATACATTCTAAATTTTCTCGATATTTTTCAAGTTACTACCCTTGAATTCGTAGAAATGTTGATGCTGTTAAAAGTGATGTCGGCAGAACAGTTTCGGTTATAGTACATTTGTCCTTTTCTATGTTTTACCATTGTTTGTCCACGTGATGGTTTATCAACATCCATTCTTGCGTGTGCGAAAATGTACTCAACTGCATGGAATTCTCCAAAGTCCCTAGGGTTTCTGCCTACAACTTGATAGCGCGGAGCGCTCTCCTTAAACCATGTATAGTATATTGTCGGTATAATATCAAATTGTTTTCCTTCTGCAGAAAAATGTTTTTTTTCCGACACTTCAATGTTAGTAATATGTTTTTATGTTTATACACACGGTAATCAGTATCTTTTTTTATTTCTCTGCCAATCATACTTCGATATTTTAAATTAACTAGAGTCATAAGCTCCACTTATAACCCATCCACATTTATCACATATATAAATTCCGACCGGGAATTCATCCTCTGTAATGTTTTTTGGAATATTTGAAACACAGTTCATAGATATCTTTTTGTCACAACATGCACATTTTAACCATCTGGTTCCGTTTGATTCAATCAAAATTACGCATTCAGCTATCAATAATTCAACATCTAGAGATAACATATCCCCTGCAGTGGCATTACACAAATGACATGTTCATTCTTCTTCAAATTATGTTGAGTTTGAATTACCCGATTCTGACATTGTCTATGATTTCATTCTGGGAAAAAAATTAATTAAATGGTATGAATTATAAATTATTTGACTTCTTTTTTATTTTGGAACTATGCCTTTTTAAACAAAGAATCTTCGAGCAAATGCTCACTAATAATACCCCACTTTCGACATTTATTATGTAATTTCGAAGGCGAAATTGACACACATACTTGTGACAAAGTGTATCATTTACGGTTAACCAAAAAGAAATCGACAAACAGTTAGTTGATAAGTTACAGACATAAAAAGGATACATACGGTACAATCAGCATACTTGAGATTCAAACAAAATATCAAAGCCTTACAACATAAAAAAACTGAGAAATCTTTGATGATTGATGTTGCGGACAGGCGGAAGGACGGACTGACAGACCTATCGTAAAATAGCATTATATCCTTTTTTTTATGAAATAGGTGTATAATTATACAGAAAAGCCAATTATTAAAATGCACACTCACAAGAAAGACATCGGTAGTTGTTTTCTGTCCTATTTGCCAGTGCACAAAGGCTTAATATTGTCTAGACCATTCCATTATGTTGATACAATTCTTGTTCTAAAATGTCGTAACTCGTTTTTAGTGGAGCGGAAATCTAGTCTAAAAATATTTGTAATTGTATCAGGATGCTGATACATAAGTCTCCCAAATGAACTCCCAAATCAGACTTCATAACAAGAAATTAGTTCTGGCACGCCAACTTCAACTTCATTCATTTCATTCTGCTTACCCATCTTTTTTCAAATTGTCCTGACAAAGGTCGCCATTTTGAAATTTTGAAGACTAGAAACCAATTCCCAATATGCTATATAACATTTCTGTAAAGTTTTGTTCAATTCTGAACACCTTCATTTTTCCCGTCTTTTTTCCATTTCCATGGCAACGGTCGACATTTTGAAATTTTTTATACTAAAAACAAATTACATGAATGCTATATGGCCTTTCTGTAAGTTTTCATGCAATTCTAAGCACTTTTAATATTCCCGCCTTTTTGCCGTTTCCATCACTAGCAGATATGTTTTGATCTTCTTTGGCCACTTTGATCTTATCATGATCTTAACAGGCTTAACACAATTTTGTTAAGACAGTGCAAGATTTTCAGTTTGTTTTCAAGATAATTGATTTCAAGGACGATCAACACATGTTAAGATAGTTTAAGATTAAACAAGATTCACTTGTTAATTGCGTTCAGGAACAAAAAAGACTAATTTAGTTTGTTAAGATCAAACAAGATCCCGATTTGATTTTATTTGATCTGGACAAACTTAACACATCTAAATCGGCCTTGAACGCAGTTTTCTCCCACCTCGGACAAGGATATCCATTATTTTCACGGTGTAAGATTTTTCTGTCTTACACAGGGAGCGTAAGACAAGCTGCACTCGCGTATATTCACGCACATTTTTTTATCACAACAATATACATAGCTTACTCTACATGAATCGAAAAGAATGTAATTAAAGTATGTAATAGTATATTGACTATCTTAGAACGAAAAAAATTCAATTAAAACATATCATAAATGCGCAAATCGTTGGCACCGAAATAACCCCCGGACTCGGACGCGTGCTCCATGCTTTATGACGTCGTGAAAAGGGAAGTAATTCATTGATGTCAACAATGGCTTTTCGACGGTGATTTGTTTGTTTTTTTTTGGATGCTGAGGGGAGAAAAATAATCAAACACCAGTGAGAGGGTCAGACAAAAAAAATCTCAGACAGCCCCAGGTAAGATTTCTAGCGTCTCAGCAATCTTCGTCCGAGTACTTGAAATATTACCCTTGGGTGTCTGAGATTTTTCTGTCTCACCCTCGCCCTGGTGTTAGATTCTTATAATCTTGTTTGATCTTGATTAACTGAACAGGTCTTGATCGTCCTTGAAAGCAATTATTTTGAAAACCAACTTAAAATCTTACACTGTCTTAAAAAAATTGTGTTAAGCCTGTCATGATCATGATAAAATCAAAATTGCCAAACAAGATCATAACATATCTGCTTGTGAATGGCAACGTTCGCCATTTTTTAATTTTTAATACTAATAACAAATTCCCTGTATGCTTTAAAACCTTTCTGTAAGTTTTCATGCAATTCCAAGCACTTTTAATTGTCTTGTCTTTTTTGCCTTTTCCATAGCAACGGTCCCTATTTTGATTTTTTTTTATATATATATACTAAAAACAAAGTCCCTGTATACTATACAATCTTTTCGTAAGTTTTCATGCAGTTCTCAGAACTTTTAATTTTGCCGCTTTTTTTCTGTTTCCATGAAAACGGTGCCATTTTGAAAATCCTTCTTGCACAAATAGACATTAGTATATATGATCTTGCCAAGTTTCATAAAGATCTGATGACCGGTCTCCGAGATATGCCCGGAGAAATTATAATACGATTTTTGACAATTTCCTACCTTTTTGCTGTTTCCTTGGCAACGGTGCCATTTTGGAAATCCACAGACCTTTTTGCACAACTAGACATTGGTATCTATGTTTCTGCTTAGTTTTATTCAGATCTGTAGTCTTGGAGATCTGCCCCGGACAAAATGTCTTAAAATTTGGTCAATTTTCCCGCCCTTTTGCCGTTTCCATGGCAACGGTGCCATTTTGGAAGCTGACAAACCCTCCTGCACAACTAGACATTGGTATCCATATTACTGCAAAGCTTCATTGATATAAAACCAGTGGTCTCTGAGATCTGCTCGGACACATTTTCGATGTGGAAAGAAAAAGAAAAATAACTAGAATTGCAATTGCAAGCAATAGCTGATGATGCCCCTGACAGCCAATTTGATGATTCCAGCTTGTTCGCGGCATCAAAATCTACCTAGAAATCAAATTGCGTTGAAATCAGACAAGTTTGAATTTTTTTCGTATTTCGGCGGCTATCTTGAAAAAGGCGGCCATGTTGAAACCGATTTTCCTTGCATACCCCACTCCAGATAGTGATCCAACTTTGTACCAAATATGAATGAATTCTGTCAAAGCATGATTGAGAAAAATTCAATTTTTGTTAAAATTAGATGAATTTCGAATTTTTCGTATCTTGGTAGCCATCTTGAAAATGGCAGCTGTTTTGAAAAAAATTTTGCTCCAATGCACCCCTCCAGATAGTGATCCAACTTTGTACCAAATATGAATGATAGCTGTCCAGGCATCATTGAGATATAAGACGGACAAAAAGAGGTGGAAGAAAGAAACGATCATAATGAATAATAATAGTAGAGAAACGGACCAAAAACAATATGTCGTCCCGACTACGTATTGGGCGACATAATAATACTAGATTTGCAATTGCAAGCAATAGCTGATGTCTCCCCTGACAGCCAATTCGATGATTCCACCTTGTTCGCAGCGCCAAACTCTACCTCCATATCATTTTCGTTGAAATCTGACAAAGTTGAAATGTTCACGTATATTTTCGGCCATCTTCAAAATGGCAGCCATTTTCAATCTTATTTCATTGGATCCTGTTCGCAGTGTCAAAGTCTTCCTACAAATCAATTTTCATTGAAATCGGATGAAGTTAAAAACTGGTACGCATTTTGACGGCAATCTTCGAAATGGCCGCCATTTCGATTTTTTTTTTCACACTAATTCCGCCGTCTCATTTTATTGAAAATTTATGCAAAATATGATTGACTGATTGAATATTTTTTAACGTCTACTCAGCAATATTTCAGCTATATCAAGACGAGAACAAGTTTGTTAATAAATAATCACTTTGGGGTTATGGAAAGGGCCATGGGACGGGAAATTCTAATTGCCACTGGAAAAGTGGGGTGAATTCAAATGGGGCGGGGAAATTAGCCTTGTAGCCGATCACCTACGGACCACTCAAAAAAGAGCGTGCTACAAGGGTTCTTTTACGTGCAAGAAGCGTGGCATTTAACCAACACGTGGACCTGAGTTCACATCCCATCCGAAAGATGGGTTGTGTATTTATTCATCCCGCACAACCAGGGAATGGGTCCTATTTCTATATCCCGGGGTTCCCTCGGGGTCAGCCGCGTTTAGGAGGGGTCATACCCCGCAAGTTGGAGATATTAGGTCCTATTTCTATATCCCGGGGTTCCCTCGGGGTCCTCTGTTTGGAAGACTCATAATCCAAGCTCAGATGATGCTGCGGGCCTATTCATAAGCCGGGACCGCGCACGGCGGTGCAAAATATGATCAATTTCTACAAAGTTGTCCCTGAGATATTGAAGAAAGTTTAATTTTTTACGCACTTTAGCGGCCGTCTTGGAAATGGCAGCCATTTAATTTTTTTTTTTTCGTATAAATTTCTTCCTCTTATCTTGTTCTACATTAATACAGAATATGATCAATTTTTGCAAAGCAGTTCCTTTGATTTTAAATTATCATTTTTTAACGTAAAATGTCGGCCATTTTGAAAAATTTTGCAGGTGCATGCACATCTCCTTATAGTTGTCCAACTTTGTGCCAAGTATGAATGAATTCTGTCCAAGCATGTCTGAGGAAATGGCCAGACAAAAATTAGGTGGAAGAAAGAAACAATAATGAATAATAAAGAAACGGACAAAGAACAAAATGGAGTCTCGACTACGTCTGGGATGACATAATAAGAAACGGAGTAAAAGCAATAAGTCTCCACAAACTTCGTTTGGGAGACTTAATAATCGTAACTAAAAGAAACATTAAAAAAAGACCTCATGGCAGCAAAACATAAGTGACGTTATTATCAAACTGGGATGAACTGCATAAAAATATAACCGTTTTGTCTAATTTAAGTAAAACATACATTATTCCAATGCTCAAAAACATTGACTGATATTCAAATTTTCTGCAGCGT
>MJUU01004592.1:5956-18956 GCA_002080025.1 Modiolus philippinarum | reverse complement strand
TTAATTTGTTGAAACAAGAAGAAAGGATTTTTCTCTAATCTAATTTACAACTAACATTGCCTCTGGACATGTGATGATATGATTAAGGCACTTAATTCTTTGTAGACAAAATTATGTTCTTTTATGCACCATTTTTATCAGCACGTCATTGAAATTCCACGAGAATTGAAACTTAATAAAGCAACCAATGATCGTAAATACTTCCCTTTTCTGGATCAAAGTATCATCAATGACTCAGGTAAAATAAAAACTAAAATTTATGATAAAAGGGACGTTTTTGATTTCACTATTACTTTCCTTGACGGGGACGTTCCTTTTACTCACTACTGCGGGATGTACGTATCCAAACTGGCGCGATTCGTACGTTTGTTCTACTCTTGACGATATAACGAGCGTAAACCTACTATTATATTCTAAACTTTTACAACAAAGTTACAGATTTCACTAAAAAATGAAGTTTTCCAGAAGATCTGAACATTTTAATTCTAAATATGGCACAACTCGCAAACAGCTTATTATAAATGGTATTTCTCATCCTCATTTGTATGGAAATGTTGTTTAAAAATGCAAGAAACTGGAAAAATCTAGAAAAAACTGGCCCGTAACTTAAATTCTTTCCGTAATGTATGCTTATTTGCCAATTTTATGTATACAGTAGGCAAATACATATATACATACCAATGAACTAAGCTTACAAGACTCATGCATATTTTATGAAGGTCTTATTTAAAATATGAACTTTCTTGTACATTAATTCATTGCGTTGCAAAAACATGTCCAGGAATGTTATCAAATGCATTTGAAATTACCAAAAAATTATTTTGTCTTAGGACATATTTTATACATTTTAAGTGGTGATTTTAATGGATAGACACAGAGATGAATTGTAACGTAAATGTAGTAAGCATTATATACAGATAATGCATTTAAGGAGGCTATTATTTCATTATTTAAAGTGGTACTTAAGCTAAAATCTGAGAGGTTATATGTTTAAACCTCTTCTTTTAAAATTTAGCTCAGTTTCAGTTTACTGATTTGTGTTGCATTGTAACAAGTAAATGTTAAAGAAAACAAATCACGCTAAGACCAACGTACACTACTCGAAATCTATTTCTACAACAAAAATCTTGATAGCAAAATAATGTCAATAGATTGGACATTAGCAAAATATATCAAATATTGAAATATCAGACACACTACGACATTTTAACATTTATAATAATGAGTTTAAAAAAACGACAAACATCACATATGAAACTACAACCATGGCTAAATAATGACAAAGAAATCAATATAAAAAAACGCATTTCTTCTATACTTTTATTCAGTATATACCTATTTTTGTTCATTTGTTCTCCCTTTGCTCACTTTAAATTTAAGTAGTGACCTATAAAATAACAGACGAAATTTCATACTTATATGATCGGATAGTTTTGTCCCTGATTGTATTTTTTTAATGTCTTCTCTATTTTAAAACAAATTATCATAAAATCAACTTAGTTTGAGTGATGAATTAAAAAAAACATTGAATATTACTGATACTTTACAAAATGCAATGAGTGGAAAGAGGACAAAATATTTAATTATGCAAAAAATATGTTCATCAAGGAAAAAAAGCAAATGTGCTTACTTTTATAAAGATCTCCATGCGTATAGGTCAAAGAATCTGAATTATTGCATTAGATTTTTAATTCAGATTAAACTCATTTTGTAGCTGACATTCTATAATAAAATAATGAATAGGTAATTAATCGGTATGTATATATAAGGCATCTGCTAAATTAAGAAAAATTGTTTTAAACTTTCATCCAGATAATTAAAAAAGTTATGTGTTATCTGATATAAATTCATAAATATTGTTACAACTGATTCAGGATAACACATAACGTAATTGTGTACAATGCGTTTAATTTTAATTATAGAAACCTTTTTATAAACTAATTTAAAAAGGGTTGAGTTTATAAAATCAACCGTGTAATTTAAATAGACATACATTTCCGAAATGGCCATACAGCTCATTAAAATTATTGCAGTTGGAGTTTACATATGTGTTATGGTCTCATGTTCATTTACTCCATATCCTTTCGTAAAATATACAAAATCATGACCATATTTTGTCCTCGAATGCTGACAAAGTAGCAATTGTCTTAATTGTATAAACACACTGTTATTTGTATTCAAATGTATATAAATAGATCAATATAAATTGCCTGGAGTATTGTAAACAGATATATCATGAAAAGGAGGGGTATCTGCTAAAATACAAGTCGCGGGGCTGTAAAATTTCCCGAGCTGAAAGTCGAGAGAAATTTAGACCCAAGACTTGTATTTTTGGCAAATAACCCGACATTCATTATATATCTGTTGAATTACACCGAATGTCTCATTCATCAAAGCGCACAGGTGACTATGGGACAAATACCACGGTTGTGTGGTATTTGCCAAAAAATACCAAGGCTACTATCTAATCAGAATGCAGCTTACTTACATAAGGTGTATTTAATAATTATATCCATGATATCCATCAATGAAATCCTAACATCGTCGGTATCACAGTAATGTTTCACAAGTAATTTCATGTTTAAAATACAACCTTCAGGCACAGTTATGTTTCACATGTACTTTCATATTTTAAAATACAATTTTCAGGTGTAACTGTAAATGAATGTATATACAAACACCCGATTTAATGTCTTATATATAATTTTCAGTTAGCGATAATTGGATAAAGTTTATTCTCTTAATCCGTCTATTGAGTTAACGGTTCAACAGCGACTTGGTGACAAATCTAAACAAAACTCGTTTTTAAATGTTGTGAAATCACCTAATATGATTTGAACAATAATTTAAGATTTGAGTTTGGTTTAGTACCCTATTTGTTGCGACTTTGTGGTGTCAATATAAAATATTTTTTCAATATACGTACCTCAAATTTATAAACTCCTACTGAGACCGGTCCCTGCAAATTATTCCAAGAAATAATGTCTCGGCAGAACATGTCAGAATTTGACAGGCCTCGGATTTCATTACAGTCAAAATCGCCTTAGTGGACACCTTCAATAAACAGCCACTTGATTTTAAAAGTCACCTTTTATAGTTTCCTTCGTCACTTTATTTCATATTAAACCAAATATTACCAGTAAACACCTACAATGGCCAAAAATCACAAGTCACAATCCACGAGCGAACTGCACCAGAAAAGCACAAATGAAAGACAAGATACAACGAAAAAAAAACATAGGAACTCGGGATACCTGGACTTGATGCCATCACTATCAAAAGTTACAGGTAAAAGTAATCCGGTTTGTGGGTACCCACACCTCCCTTTTCTCTATCCCGTTTTCCTATTTATTTCAAAGTTCGTTACATTTCTAACGTCAATCCCGCCTAGCATGCGAAGTCTTCCGCTTATTACGATACGCCATGGTGACAACTGAAAAGAGTTGTTCCTATGATGCCTTTGTAAAAGTCATGCCTTGCACACACTGGAAATCTTGTATTTTTCCTATTTATTTGACATCTTTTAGTATAAAAAATACGAATAAAGCCCAATACAGGTAGACCACTGAATCTAGGACCACTATCTTGAAAAAAAAAAGAAAAGATCAAAACGTAATTTAGAAAGATGGGTCAAAAAGTGCTCAACGTTAAACTGTCGGCAAGCTCAAGGAACCTAGTTTGCTGGTAAAACAGTATCGCACTACGGAAGAAAAAAATCTTCCCGGAGGGTTTGACAAAGAGTTGTCATGTATTTCAGTTGACAGTATCAGTAAAAGGCCATTGGTCATTGGAAACCAAAGCCAATTTAATGGTATCGTGCACAATACAACGTCGATATCCACTATTATGATTTTTAATCATTTTTTTTTTCATTTATTAGAGGCTGTTGTTTTGTAAATGTCTGAACGATGAAATATTTTGAATTACGTTTAAAAGATAAATATTTCTTATTGTTTTCTTTAAAAAATGCATGTACAATGCTTTATGATTTCAGAGAGGGGTATATTCCTGATTAATATGTTGAAGACCACCGCTTGGTCGTAAATTTCCAATTTCAGAGGTTCATAGGAATGAAGGGAAAATTCATAGGAAAAAGTCACGGAAAGCAGCCAAAGGAGAAAAGTCACAAGAAAAAAATCTGGGGGAAAACGTCACAAATTAACATTAATTCTGGTAATCGTAGGAAAAATGTAAAATTACTCCACATTTCTTCATTTTTTCATTACCAATGACCAGCGTTTCTAGTGATTTCTTTAAAATATACTTATGAACTGTTATATACATTTCAAGGTACTCAATAGTTGGCCTCTGCTTGATGGTATATCGCTTTTCATGCATTCAATTGGCAAAGACTACAATTCTTACCCTGAATAGAAAAAAGAAGGGAAACGGGGAATGTGTCAAAGAGACAACGACCCAAATGGGAGTAATAACAACTCAAAGCCACCATAAGATCTTCAATGAACGGTGAGAAAACCCCACACCCAACGGTAGGTCGGAGTCGGCCCCTGAATAAAGAGTAATCAAGTTCAGCGAAATAAACATCATCCTAGACTCCTATAGACATAAAGTAAACTAACTAGAAAAAAGACAAGACACACAAAGGCTTAATATATTTCCTGACTTAGGACAGGCGCAAACCTGCTGCGGCGGGGTTAAACTAGTTTTATTGGGCCCAAACCTTCCCCCTACAGCCAATGTGATAAATCAAAAAACAATCGTAACAACAGTAAAATTCAGTTGGCAACAGGACTGAGTCAATTGTGAAAAACGGAACTGAAAGAACTAAATATACGGACATAAACATGAAATCACAAGAGACTACTAGCAGTTAACTGACTTGCCAGCTCCAGACCCATTACCAAATGACAAAGTAAGTTATGTACCCCCAGTATACAGCTTCCACCAAGATCCCTTCCTGTGAGGAGTTTAGGATAATCATTTCATGCATATACCGGAATACATAACCCGTGTCCATGCAATACAAATTTTAGAAATTTAAAATGTGTTAGTTAAAATGCAAAGACCCTATCAAAAAAATCAATGTTAATACCAAAGAAGGCCATACGTAATGACTTGACGACAATACCGTAATTATAACCTTCATGAATTAGACGATTTAAAAGTTTTATAAGTTTGTTGGGCGAGTATAAGTATTTTTTACTCTTATGTAAAACATTACCGTAAAATAAGGGATGTGAAATACCAGCCTTGATTAGATGTTTACAGGTTGCATTGTATTTATGAACTGCATATAGGTAAATTTGACAGAACAGATTGAAAAATTTGCCTGGGTCCACCTTTTTCACGAATCTCATTTGAACCTCTAATTTTGGGTTTGCCGGTGTGATTGTATAGAGGTTCTAAATGTCTGCTTTCAACTACGAGGAGTCCCGTATTGCACTATTAAAAAACCGTTTTATTAGACAGATAATTGTTAGAGATTAAAATTTTTCAGTGAAAGAAAAGTAATAATTAACTGATAATTCCCTGTCTTTAAGAAAGTTTTCAATAAAACTTCCTCTTAACCCCATATCAAAAAAGTCTTTTAAAATACCATATTTCCATGTTGTGTCATATGCTTTTCATATTGTCCTTTATTGGTCAAAAGTTTTCGTATTTTTACACATCTTGTCTTTTATTTCAAAAACAGGTGGAGATAAGCAGGTTCAGTTTTAATGTTCATATTTATCCACATTGAAATTTTGAAGGAAATCCAAATACCCATATACGAGTTATTGCCCTTTATTTTATTTTTATTTTTTTATTTTTTTTTTTTTTTTATACATGTTATACCTTTCGACGTACATTTCAAAAATTGTTGGAGATAAAGGTCATGTTTAAATTTGACAAAAATGTTCAGCATGTCAATTAAGGACTGCATTTTATTGAACATGTGGTCAAGTTGTCAGACATCATTCAAGATGGCCACCAGTTGGGAACTTAGTTTAGCATTATATTAGATTGGAAGTTATTAATCTAACACCGATGAAAATGCAAGATTAAGAAATCTCAGACACCTAAGGGTAAGATTGTGTTGGGTATGTCCTCATCACATCCAAGCTGGCCTCAAGCCGTTTAACATTGTACCATATTGGAAAACAAACTGAAAGATCTTCTCTGAATCTACTGGACCTCCATTGAAAAATATGTTTGGCAAGTCCACATTACATTTAAGATGGCTATCATGTGAGGAAGATAGCATAACATTGGACAATTTGAGAAAGAATTTGAACATTTTTCACCTGAAACAACAAAGCCCATTGGATCCAAGCTTGGTCACATTATTCCTTTGGTGGTCCCTTTTAAAAATCTTGTTAATATGATATCAAAAATCTGACATGGGGGTAAAAATGATCAGCATGATAAGATCTACCCACTGTGACATGACAGTTATTGTAATTTGGTCTGCCGTGTTGTTTAATAAATAAATAAATATATATTTATATATAAGATACTTTAAGTCTCGGTATATGCATATCATCTCAGATAATCTGCAGATAAATGACCATTTTTTTAAATAATTTATACTTTTTCATGTAAAAACTGTAAATGATCTTGTTTATCTACATTTGACACAAGGAGGAATGCAATAAACTGTATCTCCTAGAGCATCGTCCCTTGGTGTCTCTTGTAGCTAGACAACCCCATGACAGTTTTTGTAATTTGGTCTGCCATTTAATAAAGAAATATATATTTATATAAGATGCTTTAAGTCTCGGTGTATATATATAATCCCAGAAAGCTGTCTTCAGTAACTTGGGTTCCACTGCTGGACAAGGTCAACATATGTATAATTGTTTTTTGTTTTTTGGGTTTTTTTTAAACAAGGGAAAATATAACATAGCTAATTGTTGAATGCATATTAAGCTTTTTTATACAATCTGTTTCTAGAATGTATGTTTGTATGTACATGTATGTTTTTAATCATGTGTGTTTTGTGTTATTGCCCCCTGTGGGTCAATGATTGGTTAATAAAAATATTTGATTTGATTCCATTTATATTGCTGGACACTAAGCTTTAATTGTTGTTTTACATAGTAAATAAACTAAAACTACCTTCCAGATGGCCATTTGAAAATTATGACCCTGTTCAAGACTGCAAGGGTGAAAAAAGGTATCCTGTTTAAGACAAACTGATAGCAAAAACAAGATCCATTGATTCCTGCGGCACACTCATACTACCTAAGTAAAAGCAAGTACATGTAGGCCCCCCCGGTTTTAAATGACAGGAAGTTTGGTGCGCATCTACGTCAATATGTTGCTATTGGTTCCGACGGTACATCGAGGCTTTTACCCCCTCAAAATTCTGCCACTAGCCAATCAAAATTAGCGCTACAACCATAAGTGTATTAGAATCTCAGTGTGCTTCAAGTACATCATACAAAAAATTGATAAGAATCTGTCCACTAGAACCAAAGTTATGCTGTCTACAGTAGAAATCCAAAAAAAAGCTAGTAATAGATCATATATGCAACAATTATGCATCAAAATTAAATCCCTAAATATTTCCATTAATCAACGATTATAGAGTTGTCTTCGTTATTGCACATTGTCACAGTAACCCGGTTTTGCATGGATGTTGACCTACTGTCAGAGTTGCACGTGCGCATATGCGGAATTTTTAAGGGGAATTTAAATCCGCCTTTGTTAGGCAGACTAATTTAAATATTACGCCCCCATATTCCGCCTGGATTCCACCTAAGAACTTATATTCCCAGTTAAAGATGTCTTAAGCGGAATCCGCCTAAAATGTACGCCTGGAATCCATCTAAAGTCCAGGCGGATTTTTTCGTACGGGTACCATAGTGAATGAGATCTGAACTCATCTGAAAACTTGAACTTAAATCACTCATGAAATGCATAAAATATACTGTGTAGGTCAAAATGACCTAATTTTGCCTGGATGCTGACCTGTCATCATAGATGCATGCAAGATTACATGATCCTACCATTTATAGTGACTAAGATGTGAACTCATTCCCAAAACTTGAACGTATAAATCAATTAAGTGTAAAATATAGGTCAAAGTATACTGGGGGACAATTAATTACACTTGTTCAGGAGTTCAAGTTAATTGACATGCCCTTTAATGTGTTTTCCTCCATTATTCCAATACGCATTTTCAGTTTAATAGGGTTAATTTGTCAGATATATTTGGGGGGGGGGGATAATGAGATATTTTTGGGGGTGTTCAAATTTTAGTGAAATGAAGAAAATAAGCATCACCATAGTTATCGTTGCAGTGATATACTCTTCTACTTGTAGATATTTCGACAACTATTTTTTTTGTTTTGATACGAGAAAGGTACAATTTTTATTGGGGATTTTTTTTTTCAGTGAATGAGACGAGCTAGGTTAACAGCTGAAATTTAGCCTCCAAAATTTGTTGTTTCTTTCTGCGAATAAGACAAGATTGAATATTCAACTACATTGTAATTTTCAGTGACCAGCCCACATAGATTGAACATGTCTTTATTATCATTCATTCATTGGTTTGTTATATGACTTTATTCTTTCTAAAACACCTTCCACATTGTACTTGTGCATTGAAAAAATACATGTGAAAAATAATTGTCATAATAGTGTATGGCGTGCATTTACATTAATTCCACTATTAAGATATCATCTATTAAAATTAATATAAGATATCTCATAAACTTTATATGATACATTTGTATCTCATAAAGTTTATAAGATATCTTTTAAACTTTATAAGATAATACTTAAAAAATTGTTTATGTAAGATACATGTATATGTAAATGTAAAAAAATTTAAGCAATATATGATCATGTTTATAAAATTCAATTAGGGTTGGAATTGGGTCCTTTAAATGATTTATTGAAAGTTAAAAAAGAGATGATTACAAAGTCAAAGGATATATTTCCTGGCACATGTGTAAAGTTTCATAAAATGGTGCATACATGAAACACCTCTATGTTTCACAAAATTTCAAAGTTTCAAGGGACACAACTCCAGAACCCCTTGGACCTCTGTACCCAAAATCGAGCTTGGTTTTGTGCTAAACAACTTGCATACCAATGCAAGTTTCAGATTGTATAATATTTAGTTCACAAGTCACTCATCAGTTGAAAACCCTCAGGGAATGGATGGACGGACAAAAGACTGAGGTAACAATTTTTGTATGACATAAAATCGTGTGTTCCATCATACGGAACAAATATATACATTGACAGGTGGGGTATAAAAATGACTTTAATTAACTACATGAATTATATTTTTAATTCCTGAATGTTTAACATTTCATGAATTCATTGCCCAGGATGTAATGTACATTGTAAATTTAACTTCTTTGCAGATGTTGTGTCTGTTTGGTATGCATTACGAGAACATTTCACTTTGTTTTACATGTACTATTACACTATAGGCATGTGTTATAAAGGGGAGTACATATTAAGAGGAAGGTGGTACAAGGATATTCTTCATGCAGTGTGGTTGCTGGTATTTTATTTCAAGCATTGTCATGTCCCAGCAGAATTTTTCTACTCATTAGCAACAGGGGCCTTTGTCCCATTTAGTTATTTGTTCTGTATCAGATTTTAAACATATTTCGGCTAATACTCTGGACCAAATATTTAACATTGATCATGCTTTTCTAAAGAATTATACTTTGTCGAAATCCCGGGGGGGTAACTTCCATTATTAGGCACATCCCTACCAGAAAAAATACCAAGTTACCCCCGCCCCCCTCCGGGGTCGAAATGGTCATAGGCATAAACTGTAACAGGCTTTGGTATTTTGTTATACATATTATTGCAAAATAGTATTGCAAACGGCAAAGACATGCTAGAAACAATCCAAGGCAGGAAAGATACTCTTTAATAGTGAAGGTTGCAAGAAGTTTTTTAAGGGTTTCCTACCTTTTATAAATACTTATTATTTACCCTATGACATGTATGATTAGCATTTTTTTAAGATTCCCGCCTAAATCTTAATTGTCCCCTAATAAAGTTACTTTTAGTCTATAATAAGTTTTCCCACTTTTTCATTCAAGCTGTTTCATGTAAAACCTATATTTTGATAGAGTTAGATATTTATCTTTACACTGATGTTTGGAAACCTACCAAAATGTTAAGATCTCTCATTTATCTTTAAGAAAATTGATGTCTTCATTCTTCTACTTTCTTTCTGTTTACAGTTCTCCGGAAATAGTTTGTTTTTGTAAAAAGTAAATTCATTGGCTCTTGGTTTCACATTTTTGGAAACTGGTGTTGTGATATTATTATCTCCCTTTAATTTTATCTGTGTATTTAGAAAGGTAAATATTAGACACTACATAAGTGTAGTTTTGGTATTATTTTTATGAAAACGGCTGTTGAAGTATTTAATTTTAACTTTTTAAAGTTAATTTCATAAAATAGTTACCTAAATAATAAGAATTTGAAAATTTGAAAATCAATTTATACTTTTCACGTATATTTATAAGTAGTATATTAAAATTAGACATGAAATGATTACGCCAAAAAAAAAAATCGTCCGTGCAAGAGCTACAAAGGTAGTCAAGGACTTTAAACATCTCCCAGTCAGTACTCAAAAGTTTCTACATATGTAAGGTATCCTCTGATACTTACTTTTATTAGAACACTGGATGTATCTATCATCCTGTAAAATTTGTCAAATCTTATTGGAACCTATGGCTATACCAAGGATAGAATATGAATTTCAAAAATTTCTAATTTAGTTCAAATGTTTAAAAAAAAATACTATCCAATTTGGTTCCTAAAATAAAAAAAAATAGTTGTTAAAAATTTCTTGTACTTTACCACAGCGATGATTTTCCTGGGGAGAGTTAAGATTTTGTCCAGAGCCACTGATCATGAGCCAGTACGCCGTTTCTATCTATACATTTTTATAGTCATCCCCTGAATATAGTTATATTTTTGTTCTTCCTTTTTAGAAGAACATGTTTGTTAAACAATATTTATTAAGCTTTAAACTTTTTGGATATCTTTTACACTTTAATATTTCCATACAATTGTTGTCTTGTTTTATTCAAAGTTGATTTTTGCAATATAAAATATGAAAACTTAATTATCTTACTATATTACTGCCAATTTAACTATTCTGCTGAGATCCCAGAGGAACGAACCATGTCAGAGAGTGCCCTAAATGGTATGATTTAGTCGTCGTCACCCGTTTTGAGTTTAGTAGAGGAGATTTAAAAGCTTCAATTTTGTTTCATAAATGGTATGAAATAGTCGTCGTCTATTTTTGTGGTGGAGGTTTGGCAATTTCTGACATTTCAAAGTACAGCAGGGCACGGTTACACACAGACACAAGCCTCCTGTTACATTAATTTCACATATAAATATATTGGCAAGTCATAAATTTCAGTGTAAACACCAGCAATTCATGTATTGTAGGTGTTTTCTCTCATGTCTGACAGGGATGTTTTGTATATAGTGTGTAGTATATAACTGAACTGAAGCAAATTTTTAATTACTGTCTGTACAGTATAAATCATAAAATAAACATAAAACAGAATTAACTGGTTCTGACATAGAAAAAACATGAAGTCTTTATAGTTTAAGTTTGCAATTGGGAATTTCTTTGCATAGATTGTGAAAAAATATTGTTTTGCAATTGGGGCAGGCATGACGGGGACCCATATTCTGACCCAAATATGTAGAGAAGGAAAATCTCTGTCCAGGCTCATTATTTGCTACATTTTGTGCAAATTGATTAAAATACAAAATACAAGCTATTTTGTACAATGCAACTTGTGAAATGCAATTTTATTTCTTTTTAATTTACATCTGAACAGTAGTGCTTCCTGTACCACCCTTCATCTTTTAGAATAGTTATATACTGTAACAATATATGTTTTTGACTGATCTTATTATTAATAATATATCTACTGTAATTGTTTTTAGTTTTATGCTCATTTATGTCAGAATCATTATTTGTGCTGCCATTGCCTCGTGGGCCCATAATTGGTCAATACACTTGTATTCCTTGCATAGGAATCTTGAGTCTTGACTCTTGAGATATATCTATATGTACTTGATCCCATTGAAATATTCAATAAATTTGTATATTACCAATAACAATCTTGTCTGTTATATCATATGCACCACTACTATTCATCTTCCCTGTTGGTATATCGGTGACAGACTTGCATAAAGAGTTTGTACACTGGACAAAAAGGGTAGATCCAAATCCACCTGTGCGTTCTCCAATGGTATCTTTCAGATGGAGTGGGCTATTGCACATTATGCAAAACATTCTGTCAGCCAAAACACCGAGTTCTACAATTCGTCTTCCTGAACGCCACGATGAACTATAAAAGCCACCGGAATTATCAATATCATCAACAACGGCAACCTGTTCAGCCCCTAATTCTGTCCCATCATAAGTTACTTGGGCGTGGTAATCATGATCTATATCATGGATCTCTTTTTCAAGATCGGCGTGAAATGTTTTCAAGCTATCTCCCCGTTTACATTTTTTAATTTTTGATTTGAATTTACCCATTTCGTCCCTTTTGACTAAATCGTCTGCCATGATATCCGGTAACGTCTATATAGCACTAGCCTAGGGTAGTATGAATATTCATGAGTTCAGATATCGCGAAAGTAGTTAATCACGTCTGAAACGTGATTACGTTTACAAAACGTAAACAAAGCGGGAAAAACGGAACTTAATTAAAAATGAAAGAAAAAAATAGATACAGTGCACTCTAGACACCAGATCCTCATTGTCCTTTTTGTAAACACCATATATATCACAGATTTAAGCCAAAAGAAATCGGAAAACGAGACAACAATACATGTTAAAAGTGGATACCTACTCTAGTCTCGGAAAAGGGGGGTGGGTTGTTCCGGCGTGCAGAATTTTCGGGTATGTAAACATCCTAATGTTGTATTTCGACCTTGTTGTTTATTCCGTGATGGTCAGTACTCTAATGTGATTGGTCAATTAGATGTTGTGCATATCGTACCCGAGTGCAATTTATCCAAAAAGAAGGAATACATGAGG
>MJUU01004589.1:6787-16851 GCA_002080025.1 Modiolus philippinarum | reverse complement strand
TACATATGCCCCCAGATTCCCAATTTTACCCCTTTTGGACCCCTATGACCTTGACCTTTGACCTAATTTTTTTTGTGTGCATATTTATGTTCCTCTTGACTAGACCTATACACCTGCCAAGTATCAAGTCTACCTTATATAGTTCAAAAGTTATAGCCAAGGTTAAAGTTTCGAACGCACAGACAAACAGACAGACAGGACAAAAACAATATGCCCCCGGATCCTCGATCTGGGGGCATAAAAAAAACAACATGTAAAATGAGAACTCATGCCTTACAATCTGAAAATGCTAAAAAAAAACAGAGGCTCCAAGAAGCCTGTATCGCTCACTAGAGCTGAGTATTGTGAGGAATCTCAAGATACAATACGTATCCTGATATCTGCATGCGATACAATACTATCACAATACGTATCATGGTATTGTAAATCTTGTTTGTTTGATATAAATTCAGCAGATGTCACGACAATGAATTGCATTTGTACATTGATTGATGTTAATATTTGAGCCATGTATTTATCATAATTGTAATTAAATATTAGTAATTATATCGATGTATAAGCCGTGGGAGCATTCACAATGACAATTTCGTTTACATCTATATACGAGTTCGAAAATATTGGCGCCAATAAAATGCAGATTGGATCGGGTGCGGTTTGTATAAAACAAAGCCGTTTTCAGTATCACCATTCTGGACCAACGATACAATACAGGAATCGTCATCACTTTGGATCAATATAATTGATTCATCAATGAATCTTTACCCCTCTATCACTCAACTGGCTTTCAGTTGCCACAATCAAGCTAACATTGTAAGTTATACAGTTGATCTTCGGTCTCTCAAACTTTCGTAGCTTGAACACCACCAATATCATGAATTGTATTTAAAGTTTGATCATGTTTTATTATTTTCTTTGTTTGGCTTTTTTGACAAAAAACTTTCTTGCTAAGGACTACTTTTGACACCAGTTTTGAAGTCGTGACGTCATTTTGTAAATGGCGGTTCAGGAACAATTTTCAACATCGGTTTTGAAGTTGCAACATCAATATCTATTTGGAAACCAAATTTATTGAATTTCCCACCTTTTTTTGGCAGCCATTTGAAAATGGCAGATAACATACATGTGATAAGGTCAGGATGCCAATGCAGGAGATCTCCCTCCAAAAACCAGGAGATTGAGGGGTCAATGAGGGAGATTTTTTTTCAGGTCGGTTTTAGCGGACAATTTTTACTCTTCGATGGTTCTTAAGGATGTATTCTTCTGATGTTTCAGTCTCGTGCAATCTCGCTTTGAAATTATTTTACAATTATTTTTATTTTATGTACAATAGCAATGAATTAACAAAATTGATGTTTATCTTTAAATTGTGTGAAAAAATTATTCATTTCTATCAAGCGGTTTCAGAGTAATCTCAAATTGAAGATTAATGCCCTAATTGGCTGTTGGATTCAAGTCAAATTTTCACAAAATAGGGGTTG
This sequence comes from Modiolus philippinarum, assembly GCA_002080025.1. Lineage (NCBI taxonomy): Eukaryota > Metazoa > Mollusca > Bivalvia > Mytilida > Modiolidae > Modiolus > Modiolus philippinarum. The sequence continues at coordinate 15,373 of MJUU01004589.1, read as the reverse complement.
GGTTAGAAAAAAGCCATTTTATGAAAAAAAATATGCACTTATGATTTATTTTTGCTTTTTTTAAAATAGTATCATATATTTTTGCAATAAAAAATCACAAAAAAATGATTTTTCAGGTATTAGATGTTTAAAGAATTTATAAAATCTACATTTTTAGTGAAATATGGAAATGCTGAAATTGCCCATAAAAAGCATGAAAATGGGACAAACAACACCAACATATTATTTGGGGGGACTGAATTTGTTCATTCCTTCTATAAACAGCTTTTCAGAAAGTATGAGAAAAAGTTAAATACTCTAAGGTCGATTTTTTCAATGAAAGTAGTCAAAAAATGTGCAAAAATGCCTAAAAATGTGCAAAAGTGCTAAAATTGGTCACTTTCAAACAGCTGTAGCAAAATAATTTGCACAGCAACCTATGAATTTTTCTTTATATATTGAATTTATAGGGTAAGAACAAATTGCAAAAATCAAGGTTTGAAAAAAAGTAAAATACTTTAAAATTTAGGCTCCTCAGAAGGGTACATCCTTAATGTGTTATATGAGTACATTACAAGCATGAACCATATTTTTATGATTCAATAGGCTAATTAGTCAACTGCTTATCATATACAGTCCAACTTCGATGGCTTGAACACCTAAGGGGCCGATAAAAACAGTTCGAGGCAAAGGGGTGTTCAAGGTATCGAGGTCGAACTATGTTTAAATTTGAACAAAGGGACCATGGTGTTCAAGTTATTGCAGTTTGAGCCATCGAAGTTCTACTGTACAATACCAGTTCTCAATGGAGAGAGGATATACAGCCTCAATCCTTTCTCCTTCCCCTTTAATACTGCCTGTCCCTTTGATATTGCATTAAATATGCAGATCAGTAACCTCAGGGTTGGAACTAAATTTTTCTGTAAGGGTATCATACTTAATGTCTTTTATTTTTTATATCTATACAATAGCTTATTAGGTTTTGTGTCATATTCTCCCAAGGTTGGGCGGGAAATGAAGTCCATTCATTTTTTACAAAATGGGAAATGTTTTGTAGTTATTTTTTGACTTCACAATATTTTTTGTCAGCAAACATTATTATATTTAGAAATTTTTTGATCGAACCTTGTTATAAAATCAAAATAAGCTCTTTTTTTTTTCATTGAAGAACCTCTCATTGTTTACATTCTTCTTCCAGTTCCTAGGCACTTTTATGACGTCACAATGTAAACAAAATGGTGGCTCTGCTGAAGTTATCAGCGAACTAGTTTCCGTATTTTTTCGATCGTCTCGCTTTTAATTTTGTGTATTGGTGACGGTAATTTGTTTACAAAATTAAAATCGGAAAATATAGTAGATTCTTTATCCAGTTAAGATCAATTTCTTGCGAAACGGATCAAAAGGATATTGCTTGTCAAACATTCGGAGAATAGCCTTGATAACTCCAGGTCAACCTCTTTTGATAACAGACCTGATTTCAGGCCACAAAGAAACTAGAGCTGTCGCCGAATGGCAACCAATTATGCCCCCACTCATTGAACCCTGAATCAATACGGCAAGTGCAAATTTCAGCGTGTGTTGACACAATACAGGTGTTGACACAGTACAAATATGGACACAATGATATTCCTCCCCTTTTTCCAAAATATATAAAAGGGAAGTTCTGAGCCCGAAAATCAATCCTATGGGTGCTACAGTCTGTGCCAAAAACTTTTTCGTTTTCATTCACTAGCCCTAAAGGGCTAGTAAGTACCGGTGTTGTACTAGCCCAACTCAATTTCACTAGCCCTTATAGAAGATTCTTTGTTAACAAGTACAATATTAACTAGCCCGCCGGGCTAGTGACTCCAAATTTTTACTAGCCCGAGACTGATTTTACTAGTCTCGGGCGTAAGGCTAGTGGTTTAAGGCACAGACTGGAGCTAGGCAATTTTCCTGTAAAGTTTCATCCAATTTGAGACACTTTGAATTTTCCCGCCTTTTTCCAGTTTCCATAGCAACGGCAGCCATTTTGAAAATTCTGAGACCCAAAATCATTTCTATGGGTGCTAGACATCCTTCTTGTAAATTTTCAGCAAATTTGAAGCACTTTGAATTTTTCCGCCTTTTTCCAGTTTTCATGGCAACTGTGGCCATTAAAGATATGTGTGTGTGTGAACATCTACTAATTGTAAGTTAGATTCCTTTGAAGTAGTCGGAATTTGTTTACAAACTTTCTAAAACAACCTAAATGGTTGTGTTTTTCATTCGTACGGACAGACGGACGGACGAACAAGGGTAAAACAATATGTGCCCCCCCCCCCCCTTTTCTCCGGGGGGGTGGGGGGGTCATAAAAAGCTGAAGATTTTTGGAATGGGGGATGAGGGCTGCCCAGACGCGACGTTTCTTATGGCCGGGGTTGTGGGGCCGCTTAAGGCCCCCAGATGCTCTGGCCTAAATGGTGCAAAATCCTGTATTCCGAGGTTCTTCTGAGGCCAATTTGAGATTTGAAAAATGTTTATTTCTTTATTTAGTCCAACTTCGAAAAAAATTTGGGCAGCATAGCCCCTAGAATTTTAGACTTTACTAAACCCCCACCCTAATTTTCCAGACCACAAAGTTTTAGGAAAGAAAGAAAGCAACAAAGAGGTTCGGGCAGCCTTCCCTTATCCTAAAGAAAGCACACCTCTTTGCAAGAAATAGAAATCTTTGTCTAACTCAAATTATGAATGTACATACCTTTGAGGCCTTAATTAAATCCTCTCAATTTACAGACTTGTTTACCCAAACTGAAGGCTGTCAGTAAGATTGTCAGTATTTTTTGCATTTTGTCAGTACAATGGCGTTGAGCGGCGCAAACCTGCTAGGGGGATTTGGGGGTATGCCCCCCAAGAAAATTTTGAAAAATTTGATGACATTTCCTGCCATCTGAGAGCTTTTGTAGACAGATTTAGAGATATATGATTTTTGAAATATACCTATTTCTAACTGTTGATTTTTTTCATATTTGTATAAATATTTGATAAGCAAGGGAAAAAAATTAGCATCAGCTGCAATTTTAGAACCAGGCAGGAAACATCATTATAAATACTTTATTCATTGTAACTGACAATGGACTAGTTCGATCATAAATAGGTATCAGCTGACATTCAAATGCTTCAGCCCTGGTCACTGTCGTGATTTGATCACTCTCCAAGTTCTATAATAAGACGGTGGAATTCAATGTCTCAGTCTGTAATTGACAGCATATTTCGTCAGCAGTCGTCTTGCCACCGACGGCACCGTGGGCACACGTAAAATCCACTCCAGCTGACTGATTAAAGAATGGCAATATATTCACGCATGAATATTTAAGATCTGTAAGTTTTGTTTGGCGACCGGTTGAGCTGATCCATCTTGAGTACCTTTCGTTTTTGACATTTTTGTAATTATAACCCAGTGACTACCGCCTCATGACGCTCAGCCATGTCACTTTGAACATGATCTTTCAAACGTTTGTTAGAGTATTACAATTTCCTAAAAGGGCCCAGCTGATGCGGATCGGTTGTTCATTTTCTAGATCGAATTTTAGTTAACGAATTTTTTAAACTGATATTTGATTTTGACCATAATTTTTCTGCATATCAACGTAAAACGTATTTTTGTCACTAATAGCGTACAAATTACGGCGAAAATGTAAAAGTAAATAGGTCTGAATTTAAATGAAAATTTCCACAATTGAAGTCCAATTTTAAAAATAGAGCAGTGCTCAAGGTCCCCCGCCAGTTGTATGTTAGATGAATGGAGTTTTTTTTACCTGCTGCCAGCTTTGAGTGCAATACCCACAAAAACTGAAAGATACAACAAAAATTTGTTGGCATTTTAATGAAAGCATTCAAGGAAAGGAATCCAATGGGGAAAATCCCATCGCATTGGATGATAAGCAAGGGATACTCAAGTTATCATCCGGAAACGACTTCCGGAATGACGGAATTTCTTTTACCTGAGAAACAGTACAAGATGAAAAAAAATGTTGGGGGAGAGTTTTATTGCATTTTTCACGAGGAAGCATTTGCAAAAAACCCCGTCAAAATCCGATGAAAAATAAAAACATTTTTTGGCACCCCCAACCCCCCCCAACACCTTTGACCCCAATTATCTTGAAAACGGTAAGAGATACCAGAAATCTGTTGGCATATGTATAAAGCATTCATTGAGAGGAATGTAATGGAAAAATCCCATCGAAATCGGATAAAAAATAAAAAATTTCCCACATTTTGGTGCAATAAATTCTATTTTTAGAAATTGTGACCTTGACCTTTGACCTACTGACCCCAAAATCAATAAGGTTCTTGCTCTTCCCTATTCCTTCCATCTGTATAAGTTTTGTTTCAATCAGGCAAGGGATACTCAAGTTATCATCCGGAAACGACATCAGGAATGACGGAATGACGGAAAGGCGAATTCTATAGTCCCCCGCTTTCCCGAAAGGCGGGGGACAATAAAATTGTGCCCACTGAACATAGTAACATCGTTTCATAAGATGTTTTGACACAGTCCACATGTTTTGATTGACTGGGTCAGATAGATGATTGTAATTGCATAAAAATTCATATTACTTACAAACGTTTTAGTGACCAAAACGTAAAAACAATGAAAAAAATCCGGATTTTTGGATGAAAAGAAGAACGGAAAAACAATTTTTTCAGGGGGAATTTGATGATTTAAAAAGCGGAATTCCGCTTTAAAGTGGAAGAAAATCAGGTGTGTGATAAGTTCGGGTCAACCAGATATGGCTTTTATGGAAGGGCTCTACAGGCTGAGATAGGCGGAGGGAAAGACGATAATTATAGTACAACTAATTGACCGTCGTGAATATCAATAAAAATGTCATGAGTGCCGAACAATGCAGAAGGATTAAACGAGTCCCAGAACTTTGTTCCGCGATGAGTTTAATCCACTGCGTTGATCGACACAAGTGACATTTTTATTGATATTCATGATGGTCGATTAGTTATGCTTTTTATTATATAGATTTCTACTCAAAAACCGAGATTTTAGATGCGGAATATTTTGCCATTTCAATACGCCAGTTGTTTACTAGACGACGACATTAAAGAGATATTGTGACGTCTCTTCATTAAGATGTCATCCAGTGACTAGAAATCCTTTATTTTCCCCGGTGACAATATGACATTTATTTAACTGAGAAAACTCCAAAATTCACCGCTATCTATATAATAAATAGTAAAATCCATTAAAAATTCTTAAAAGTGATGTAACTTTTCATTTCTGAAGAATTGACAGACGATTTTAATTACAGGTAACACCTGAAAGTTTTTTTGGTCTATGTTATACACATTATAAGGGGAAATAACTCTGGACAATAATTGCGTAATTCAACCATCTGAAGTTTTGACCTGATTTGTCAGTTTTACGCCTAGAAATTTTGAGAAGCCATACCCTGGTGATGATTCAAGTCAAGTTTGGTAACATTTGGCCAAGCGGTTTCAGAGAAGATTTTTGAAATTGTTGATGGACAGACAGACGACAGACGCGTAGTGATGGCAAAAGCTCACATGGCCTTTTAGGCCAGGTGGGCTAAAAATGTTGCTTCATCACATTACATTTTTATAAGTATCATTTATCAGTATTTGCTTCAAAGCAATTGAGAAAAGAAATTATTTCTTACTTAGTGGTAGTATTGACAAATTTTATAATATCATTACCTTTCTAATATTTGATCCACCTTTTCCAATGATGTTTTTGTGGAAGTCTTCTGCTTTATAATTACTGGCAATCTGTAATTAGAAATAATGGTGCAAGTCATACTCTAAAACAAATATAAAACAAACTAATATTTTTCTGCATTTATCAAGTAATTTGTATTAGTTTTCTTTGATCTTGTGGGGCAAATATTCTCAGTATTTGCTACTGTCTGAATACCAAAAAAAGTATGTTAGGCCACGTCTACTTTGTCAATCAGCTCCTCAATGAATTGAAGAAATCAAAATTCTTTTACTATCAATACTGTAAACTGGGAAATTTTCACACTGTCTTTATTTCGCGGTAAATTGACAGGATGTTAGGTCGCGCTGCCAAATTGTTGACCATTGATTTTTAAAGTAGACAAGTATATTCGTGCCGTTTTATTTTCGCGCTCCCATTCTGAACACGAAAATCGCGAAAATAAAACTGCCGCGAAAATTTCCCGGTAAGTAGGTAATTTCAATATTTGTTTAAGGTAGCTGGGGTGTCTTGGTTTCTGACATAAGAACTTTTTAAGAATTTGTACAATGAAACTTTGAGCAATATGCTATAAAAATATGCAAAAAAATGGGGGTCATGGATATGTCAAAAAAGATACAGAGCTCTAAAATTGGTCAAATTTGGTGATTTCGCGCTATTTTACACTAAAGTTATATAGGAAATAGCCCTATACCACGATTCAAGGGCATACCGTATTTTACGGCCTAAAGGTCGATATTTATTTTCCCAAAAAATCATGGGCTCGAACTTTCTGCTGTTTCGACCTATCTGATATCAAATCAAAATTTTCTCGCGTGAAAAAATTAGTACAGATGTCTGATTGGTATGACAGAAGATTCTATGACCTGATTTTTTGTTCCAAATATTGCTATTAAATCATTTCAAATCTCAATATTGCAATAAAAAACAGTTAATGTTGTTTATTGTTTCACTCGCTAAGCAGGAAGTGTTTGTTGGGTTATAATTACGATGAAAGTCGGAACAACTATGAATCAGTTACGGTTCTTTAGGGTTGCATTTCTGACTGAATATTTTTATTTTTGAAGAAAGTTTCTGCAGTATTTAAATCATTTGATTAATATTAAACAATTAATTATCCATCCTTATTGGCTTAACTGATACAAGGATTTGCTTATCATGCCTGTACATCTGTACAAAGAACAATAACTCTTACACTTAATGTTTGCACATGCGTACAGGTAAAAACATGGCGAGGAAAATTCTGTCAATCGGGACATTAACGTGTGCTGTCATAATTTTATTACTTCAATCTTTTGAATGAATTATTTTTATGGGAAATTAAATCTTTGTGTCAATGAAATGGATCACGGCTTGGAGATAAAATTGGACCTAATTAGTGAAGAACACCTGAACATGTCAAGCCATCAAGACAGCTTGTTGACATCTTTATGGCTTCCCTGGATAAACATTAATCAGTGATTAAATAATTACACCAGTAAATTGACAATCTATAATGAGTTGTAACAACAGTTTAATTGAGATTCCCAAGGCTGAACAATATTATAAATTGTTTTGAAAAGGAAATGACAAAACAAACAATTTATGAACATCGCTTTATTTAATTTTATTTATTTTCATAACCAAAAAAAAAAAAGATTGTATTAATAATAATAATCATTGAAATCAGCTAGTACAACATAAATTATAAACAATTTAAACAGTGGACAGAGCTTATACTTACCAATACTTACTTTCAAGAAATCGTCGGCTGTCGACCTATACGGCGCCCTCGACCTATCTGAGAACGGATCCAAAATTTTCCCCAAAAATGGGCCCTTCGACCTATACGCCCTATCGACTTTAAGCCGTAAAATACGGTATTTTTTCTATAAGCAGACATACAATTTTTTCCAAACTTAGTATATTAATTGGTTGATATAGAACTTCAATTTAAAAACATAAAAGATATGTCACAGACCTTTTGAAAAAGTTATTTCATAAAACCTGAAGAATTTGGTAGTTTTTTAGGAAAAGGGGAGATAACTTAATAAAAGTAATTTGGGGTCCCAAAATAAAAAAAAATAAAGGGCTACGCCGAGCGCAGCATGATACGACCGCAGCATGTCGACCACTGAAATTTCAACAAAGGTAGTTTAAAGTGAATGTGGACACAGTAAAGAGCTTGACACAATAATTATGCTAGACACAGTTATTATATCAAGAGGAATCCAAAGAAAAAAATCCCATCGAAATCCAATGAAAAACTAGAGGTACTGTGGTCCACTGGGCCACAAATGAATACCCCCGCATGCCCAATATAATAAGAAGCTTAAATAAAAGGCTGATCTTTAAAGTCAACTGCGTTTTTTAATGTTATTCAAAAAACTTAATTTAGGCTAAGTATCAACATACCAATGTATCGGTAAACAGGAAGTAGTAGCGCAACCAACCTGAAAATAGCTTACACGGTACAACTCATCATCATGAAGCTCCAGACCAAATATGAAATCATTTCCACTTTTGGAAGAAGAGAAAACTTTGACAAAAAATTTTCATTAGTAGTGGTATATGAAACTAAGTATTAATTTATCTGCAAACAGGAAGTAGTAGCGCCACAAACTTGAAAATAGCTTACACGGTACAACTCATCATTATGAAGGTTGAGAATAAATATTAAATCATTTCCACATACAAAAGCAAAGAAAACTTTGACGAAAATTTGACATTAGTAGTGGTATATATAACTAAGTATCAATGTATCGGTAAACAGGAAGTAATAGCGCAACAAACCTGAAAAAAGCTTACACGGTACAACTCATCTATATGAAGCTTGAGACTAAATATTAAATCATTTCCACTTATAGAAGCAGAGAAAACTTTGACGAAAATTTTCATTAGTAGTGGTATATATAACTAAG
>MJUU01004587.1:32023-62394 GCA_002080025.1 Modiolus philippinarum | reverse complement strand
GGGGGGGGGGGGGGGTAATATGTTTGCAATTTATGAGAATTAGTTAGTCTAAAATGTTTAAAAGCATACTTTCTAATAGCGTAGATATAGAGATACAATATTTTATCAACATTCGTAAAGTTTTTACATCTCTAAGTCAAATTGGCAATAATTCTGAAAAACGGAAAATTCCCATTTTTTATAAAATTTCGAGCAGAATGGCCAAAAAAGACCCCTTAAAAAGTTTGAATCTACTTAAATGGGCTTCTGCATGTCAGCTTTAGTGAAATACACACAATAATTTGCATTAGACATTATCTTTTTATCATTTGGAGCCCGAATATTTTTAATTTTCTCTTAATTTTAAGGGAGAGGGGTGCTAATTTTGGCATTTCTGATCCCACAATAAGGCTGACTCTAAAAATTTTTCACGTAATTTGTTGCTTACATATCATAAAACATTACTGTATTGGCAATTATTAGATATATATTCAAATTTATACGATCCAGAAGTAAGAAGATGAAATTGTGAAAATATCTAAAATTCCAAAAATTTCGATTTTTTTCGAAAACTTTATACCGAAAATCAAAATTTTAAGGACTTTGATGGTCTTATTATTCAACATTGTATCACAACTATAAATAAGGCATAAAAACTAGATCAAATGATGGGATTTATTTATCTGAAAGGAATTGTCAGGGGGAGGGGTATATTTTTTGCATCCCCAGATCACAAAAATGGCGTAATGTGCCCAAACTTGTGTTCATTGTAAAGTATATTAAATAAGCTTTTATTTGATACCAAATGTCAATACATCTAACTTATCTACATAAAAATTATGAAGCTTAAAAGATAAAATTAAGAATAAAACTAAAATACAAGAATTTTGTGTGGTGACTATAAAAGTGGCCCTATACTGTCTATGCATGCAGGTTATATTCGTGTTAACATGTTTTATTTTGAAGAGGGGATATAAAAGGACTGAAAAAAATCGGTCTGGATCATAAGTGGGGGGTGCACGGAAAGTGATTTCAGCCCATGGCCTATGACCAAGTTTGGTTGAATTTGGCTAGGTAGTTTTAGAGGAGAAAATCTTTGGATGCATTTCCCATAGGGTCCCTATGTTAAACTATGTTCTCTGCTGGCAGCCACCTTGAATGAGGTATGAACATAAAAATCAAAAACTTTCAAGGGGACCACCTAAAGACTATTGTGATCAAGTTTGGTTACAATCGGCTCAGTTGTTTCAGAGAAGAAGATCTTTGAATACATTTCCCATAAGGGTCCTATGTTAAACTATGTCCTGTGCTGACGAACCTCTTGGTAATCACAAACTTTAAAGGGGACCAGCCAAGGACAACTGTATCCAAGTTTGGTTCCTATTGGCTTATAGTGGTTTCAGGAGAAAAGACCTTTGAATGTATTTCCCATAGGGTCCCTATGTTAAACTATGTTCCCCGCTGGCGGCCATCTTGGATGAGGTACAACCACAAAAATCACAAACTTTAAAGGGACCACCTGAGGACTATTGTGACAAAATTTGGTCCACATTGGCTCAATGGTTTCAGAGGAGAAGATCTTTGAATGCATTTCAAATAGGGTCCTATGTTAAACTATGTTCCCTAGTGGCGGCCATCTTGGATGAGATGCTAATCTGCTGGATATATGTAGAAATTGTAGTCCTGGAAAAGCTCAACACTTTTGTAATTCACATTTAACCTCCATCTCAAACAGTTTTTGAAATAAAAGTAAATTTTTTTTTTTTAAATCGTGAAAATTCAAAGAAAAAGGGGCCATAACTCCAATGTGGGTCATCAGATTTTCTTCAAAATTGCAGGAAATGTGGATCTTACTATGCTGACTATTTTTGTAATCTTCTATCTTCTACCATTTTCAATATATAAGAGTAAAAGTAACAAAAAACCCCAAATATTTTACGGAAAAGGGGCAATAACTCCAAGACGGGTTTTCGGATATTCTTCAAAATTGCAGGGCCGGTAGATCTCATCATGGTGATTATTTTTACCTCATGTCAGATTTTTGATATCTGTAACGGTTTTCGAGAAATTTGCAAAAAACGACAATTTACCCCTATGCTCTATTTTTAGTAAAAGCAGCCATGTTGTTTGGTCTACGGACATAAAAATCACAAACTTGAAAGAGCATACCCTGGTGATGATTCAGGCCAAGTTTATTTAGTATTGGCCAAGCAGTTTCAGAGGAGAAGATCTTTGACTAAAAGTTAACTGACGGACGGACGGACGACGGACGCCAAGTGATGGCAAAAGCTCACATGGCCTTTGACCAGGTGAGCTAATAAAACACATCTTTGAACATTTTCGTTTTTGACACAGTTTGTCATTTTTTGCCTCATCTTATCTATGATAGGTTCAATTTCATGAAAACTGGTTATAATATGAAAGTACATGATATCTTCTTAACAAGTAGTACAAATAATAGCAATTTTGAAGTAATATAAACTCCATACATCCATATAAAACTTATCACTACACCAAGGCAACAAATTTCCTCTAAAATTGTTAATTTTTTGTCTATGTTCGCAAAAAAATAATCTGAACACACAAAATGCTTTGTATATGAAAAAAGTTGCATGAATTATATCATGATTTGGTAATTTAACAGACATTTGTTGACTTAAACTCAATATTTTGCCCGAAATTGATCAAAAATGGGAATTTTCAACATTTCAGATTTGGCCAAAATTCACTGTTAAATTGTCATATATTTCAAATCTGGAGGATATATCTGCAGATAGATGCCAATTAATTGTTCTAAGCGATACATGTGTTGTCTTAAAACATTGCTTAGAAAAACAAAAAGTGTTTAATGTGGTTGTAAATACCAGAAATTTCACCCCTACCCCAACAAATTTACCCTAAAATTGTCAATTATTTGTCTATACATGCATTACGCATTAAAATAACCAGGGAACACAAAATCTGCTCTGTATATGATAATGTTGCATGAATTCATCATGATTTGGTATTTCAAAACCCATTTGTCGGCTTAAATTTAATATTTTGTCGGAAATTTGTGAAAATGGGACTTTTCAGCATTTCAGATTTGTCCAAATTCTGTGTTAAATCGTTTGGTCTCTGCTATACTTTGGCCATCTTTATACACTGTTTAAATGCACAAGAAGCATCGCGGAGATTTTAAATGCGGAAATTTCCGCTCGGCCCTAGAAAAAATGTAGGCAAAATGGCATTTCGAGGATTTTATCATAATTCTAAAAAATATAGCAAACATTTACTCATAACGCTTAAAATACTAAAATCAGTGCGATGTAGGATTTAGTTTTTACTTTTAAATGCTTGTTTATTATACCATGAAGATTCATTGGAAGACTATTTATTGAAGTGTCTGAAAAGTGGAAATACTGATACCAGTTATTAGACAAATAGTGCTTAGTGTCTAGTTTTTAAGGAAATATTAGAACTGCTATGTTTCATATTTCCGAAAGACTATAAAATTAAATCGTCCATACTTACTTTCAATAGATAAATTATATTTTTGTACACATCTGTTAAGTCTTTGGCCAATATCTGCAACACGAAGACATTTTGTCATCTTACCGCAAAAATATAACAAATTCGAGAATCCGAAAACTCCGATTTTTTCAATAATTCCGTTATGAAAATCTATTTGTTTGCACTTATAATGACGAATTGGCAAGAACAGTTGCAATTATATTGTAGTTTTATAAATTGAAACATAAAGTATCAGTTTGTATGTAATTTTGGACATGATATTTCTCTATCTCAAATGAAATAAAAGGGACAGCAGGAAACACCTACAATGACTGAAAATTATAATTACAAACCACAATCTGCTAGGGAACTACACAGGAAAAACACAAATAAGACAAAAGACAAACGTAAACAACGATAGGAACTCGGTACCGGCACTTGGTACTTGGTAAGGAACTCGGTACCGGCACTTGGTAAGGACTTGGTACCGGCACTAGCAAAAGCCAGCGGTAGGGTTAAACCGGTTTATGGGTACCCAAACCTCCCCTTTATCTGTCCCTATTCCCTACAGTTAAGTAAACATACGAATAAAACCCAATACAAACTTATTCTTCAAATAAAATACCCTTTTTTTCTTTTTTTTGGGGGGGGGGGTAACAATTAAGAGATACCTTCTTTAGAATAACATTTAAATTGATAAAATATCTGCGGAAAATTACAAAATAATCATAATTTGTACTTTATCAGTTCCTGTTGCGAAATGATAAAAACTTTCAAAACTAAAAATCAGAAAATTCCGATTTTGCATGAATATTTATATTTTTACTGTCCATAATGCACACTCATGGTCTTATTTGTGATATATGGGAGTCTGTGTATTTTGGTACGTTTATGTATTTGAAAATGACATGTCATTTGATATACAAAATTATCTTCAAAAACAAGTAAAGCTTTTCAAACTGAATAAAATGAAATAAATTGTGTTGAATATTTGTGGTAAAGAGTGATATGTTTGCAGTTTATGGACTGCAGTTAGTCTAAATATTCAAAAGCATACTATGTAATATCTTAGATATTACGAAACGATAATTTATCAACCTTTTCAAGTTATATATCAATCTTTAAAGAATTTACATCTCTAAGTCAAAAAGCAAAACTTCTGAACAAGAGTGGACCCTAATAGATGTCTCGCCCGTCCCTGCTTGGTCACTAAAACAGTCATGTACTACTCAAGAGCAACCTTCAATCCAAATATTATTACCGTACCACTTACAGTAATTGAGAAACTATTATAATTAGAAAAACTTAACTACGTTCACTAGACCATGAAACTGAGGTCAAGGTCAAAAGCCATTTAGCAGACTAACATGTACTAACCAAGACTAATCTATATACTAAATATCATTGACATATCACTTGTAGTTATTGAGCAACAGACTTAAGCAAAAAACTTAACCTTGTCACTGGACCGTGAAATTAAGGTCAAGGTCAAAAGCCATATGGCAGACTGGCATGTGCTAACCAAGACCAAGTTATATACCAAATATCATTGACATATAGCTTGTAGTTATTGAGAAACAGACTTGAGCAAAAAAAAAAACTTAACCTGGTTACTGGACCGTAAAACTGAGGTCAAGGTCAAAAGCCATATGGTAGACTGACATGTCCTAACCAAGACCCAGCTATATACCAAATATCATTGACATATCACTTTAAGTTACGAAGAAACATATTTAAGCAAAAAAAACTTATTCTGGTCACTGGCCCGTGAAATTGAAGTCAATGTCAAAAGCCATAGGGCAGACTGACATGTACTAACCAAAACCAAGCTATATACCAAATATCATTGACCTATTGCTTGTAGTCATTGAGAAACAGACTTAAGCAAAAAAACTTAACCTGGTCACTTGACCGTAAAACTGATATCAAGGTCAAAAGTCATATAGCAGACTGACATATACTAACCAAGACCCAGCTATATACCAAATATCATTGACATATCACTTTAAGTTATGGAGAAACAGATTTAAGCAACAACAAAAATTATTCTGGTCACTGAACCGTGAAATTGAGGTCAAGGTCAAAAGTCATTGGGCAGACTGACATGTACTAACCAAAACCAAGCTATATACCAAATATCATTGACCTATAGCTTGTAGTTATTGAGAAACAGACTTAAGCAAAAAATCTTAAATTGATCTCTAGACCGTGAAATTGGTGTCAAGGTCAAAAGCCATATGACAGACTGATATGTACTAACCAAGACCAAGCTATAGACCTATAGCTTGTATTTATTGAGAAACAGACTTAAGCAAAAAACTTAACCTTGTCACTGGACCGTGAAATCGAGGTCAAGGTCAAATACCATATGGCAGACTGACATGTACTAACAAAGACCAAGCTATATACAAAATATCATTGACATATCTCTTGTAGTTATTGAGGAACAGACTTAAGCAAAAAAACTTAACCTGGGGTACTGGACCGTGACATTGATGTCAAGGTCAAAATCCACATGACAGACTGACATATATTAACGAAGACCTAGCTATATACCAAATATCATTGACTTCTAGCTTGTAGTTACCGAGAAACGGACTTAAGCCAAAAAAAAAATTAACCCGGTCACTGGTCCGCGAAATAAAGGTCAAGGTCACATGATTTTGGGCCCGGCAGATAGGGTTCGCCGTAAGCTACCTATGGACCAAATACGAAAGTCCTACATCACAGGCTTCTATATAATAAATATATATATATGAGTTTACGCCACCGTCGCCGTCACCGTCATACTTGCACGCCTGTCTCGCTTTCCGCGACTTTCGTAGCGGGCGAGACAAAAACGAAATAATCCCATATTGCATATATAATTTTAAACAAAAGAGTAAGAAGCGCAAGCAGAAGACCTCTTAAAAATTTTAATCTTAAAAATTTTCATCTACCTAAAAGGTCTTCTGCATGTCGGCTATGGTGAAATACACACAAGATTTGCATTAAACACTATCTTTTTATCATTTAAAGCCTGAATATTTTAACTTTTCTAGTAATTTTAAGGGGGCGGTAATTTTGACATTTGCGAACTTACAATAAGTCTGAAAATAAAATTTATTCACACAATTTGTTGCTAACATATCGTAAATCATTATTACTTTTGCAATTATTAGAAATATTTTCAAATTTTACAATCCAAAATTCAGAAAGTCAAAATTGAGAACATGAGTTTAAACTAGAACCTCCTCTTCTTAACATAAAGAGGGGTCATCGATCTGGCATTTGTAAACTGGGGATTTGTAATATGATTTTCTATAGAAACTGGGAGGTTTGAAGAACATACCGAGGGATGAAAGAATTTGTGGGATTTGTGGAACTGGTCTCGGAGATGAATATCACTATATCTGTGAATGTAACAATCCCTTAGTTTTAGAAATTAGACAAAAAATTATTCAATTGTACTATACTAGGTAACCAAGTAGAGAGAAAATTTATACCATGCTGAAATTGTGTAATGTTAGGGTGTTAATAAATCTATCAATATTTATTCAAAAACTACAAAAGATGCTAATTTAGTCACATGTGTATGTAATATGTGTAATGTATTTGTATGTTATCTATGTCATGTTTTGTACGTAATATATGTCGTGTTTTGTATGTTGTTTATGTCGAGATATGTACTGTCAATGTGTAACTTAAATTTATGTTTCATTATGTGAATAATGTTTATACTCCTGTTAAGCAGTATTCTGCAACTGAGTTTCTTTTCTGAATAAACAAGAAAATATTTAAAATTCCAAAAATTTCCGTTTTTCAAACATTTTAAACAAAAGATCAAAATGTTTTGGACTTTTATGGTTTTATTTTCCAAGATTATATCACAACTGATAAGTAGGGCATAAAAACTAGATCAAATGGTGAGATTTGTGTATATAACAGGAATTGTCAGCTAAAACAATCGTCATTTTCGCAATTCTTTGCAGGGGTTGGGTGCATTTTTTGTATTCCCATATTATAAAAATGGCATAAAGTGGACAAACTTGTGTTCATTGTAAAAGATATTAAATTATCTTCAATTTGGTACCAAATTCCAGTACATCTGCTGAAAATTATGTAGCTTAAAAGATAAAATTTAGGTTTAAACGAAAATACAAGAATTTTGCGTGGTGTACTTTTTAGATGGCCCTATACTGTCTATCCGTGCAGATTATATATATTCGTGTTTACATGTTTTATTTTGAAGAGGGGTGTAAAAGGACTGGAAAAAACTGGATCATAAGTTGGTGTGCACGAAAGTGATTTCAGTCTGTAATCTTAAAGAAGCATTATGTGAAGCAGAATTTCGCATTTCTATAGACAAGATTGATATAATGAAGGAAAAATGTTTACAAAATACAAAAATACCAAAGTTGCATACCGGTATTAAATAGTTAATTTAGTTATGCTGTACACGTGTTTCAAGGAGTAACCTTCATCAGCAGCATTAAAATCAAATAATATGGAAGACGATAATCCAAAAATGGTCAAAATTAGAAGTACTCATTACCAAAAATATCGAAAAAGGAAGCCAAATCCAGTACTAAGGACATCAACCAAGTGCCATACACGGAATTAAGCCCTAGTATTTTTTTGAATGGTTAGAATTTTGTAAAATAATAAATTTCTACTAATGTCTAGGTAAATTTGCATGTCAGACAAGTTTGACTATTTGACCGGTGAATACCCTCGGTGACCTCTGGTCCACCAGCAGTGGCATCGGTCCAATGGTTTCAAAGTACAAAAATACCGAAGTTGCATATTAAACAGTAAATTTAGTTGTGCTGCACACGTATGGAAAGCCATAATCCAAAAATGTTCAAAATAAGAAGTACTCATTACCAAAAATATCGGAAATGGGAAGCCAAATCCAGTATTAAGGACATCCACCGAGTGCCATACACGGAGTGAAGCCGTAGTATTTTTTACGGGTTACAATTTTGATGTAACAGTAAATTTTTAATTGGAGCAAAACAATATGAGTTATCGCGCTTTGTTCAAATCTTCTTGCCATATTTCTCCTTACACAACCGAATGAAAAAGATGCGAACAATGTCCGGTGAAGTCAAATTAAAAGAACACAGTTGTTGTTGAAGAGTTTTGTTTGTGAAGTAATGAGTACATTTAAATAATAAGAAAGCTAAATATGGCGACAATTTTAGTTGGTTTCAAAGGGGTATAAGCAGGAAGCATGATTGGCCTTTCTAAGTAAACTGGAAACACAACCATGCCAAAAAGATAAAAACGGGAAAATTTAAGCCATGAACTGCATGGGAAAAGTCTGTCTTTGCAAAATATTTTCCAGCCTGTGAAACGTGAAAATTGGGAAAATTGGCGAAATTTCAGGAAAGTGACCAAATTGACACCAAAAATCTCACCAATGATAAAATGTACCTTGATTGTCCCATTAGAATCAGACTCCAGTTTGTCAATCTGTTACCCGAGCTATAGCTATTGGTCTTATTCGTTAACACTCGGGGTAGAATTTTATAAGACATAAATGGGCAGCCCGGTGTTAAAATTATAAACTGGAATCTCTGAAATATTTCTTGATTATAAATTAATTTTAGGGCGTGATTGATTCTATTTGATTTGTAACCGAAGAGCTGAAATTTCGCTTTTTTATAAAAATATGCATCGTGTTTCAAATTAATAAGCTGATCCATTTTCTCTCCTTTATTGTAAATTCCAGATTTTTATTTCAAAGAATAACTTAATATTTGTGTGAAAATCCATAGATTTATATATTTAGACACGAAGGTCACATGCATTTGTTGTTTTAAAGCACCGCAACTTTGCCTGGAAAAGGGTTTCTAACAGAAACAAAATATACTAAAAAAAGATTGTAGTGTAAAAATATAAAGATTAAACAATAGACACGCGATATTTAAAAACTCGCATACTTCACCAGAAATTATATTCAAATACATTTAATATCAAAAGGAAATGTTCTAAGCACAAGAGGAAGCCAGAAATCACGAAGTACACTCTATGTGTAAAATAAATAAAAATTAAGCCTTAATTTTCATCAACAATTTATATTTTGTCGCTCAAGTGATAGGGGTAGTCATCGCTGTTTCCGTAAATTAGAATTTAATCGTCGTTATTATTTATTTAACAATAAAGATCCGCTCTTCCTCGGCTAATCTCGTTACATAAACAAACCAAATGACATTTCCTAACGGTGATGGCACGCGCCATCTTCCACGTAGAGGTGTGATGTTCAACAAAGCGGGGTATGCTTCATTTGCTGGGTGGTTGATTTCCAATTGTTGATATAACTACCTAGAGTTCATAGGTTAAAGATTTAACGATAATGAATTATCCCGCATGATTGATAAATAATATCTCCACATACGGGTCATAGTAATAATGATACTTCATAAACGACATTCTTTGTTCGATTTCATAGAATTTTAAGTTTACTTAAATTTTAATCGCCGGTGTGAGACACACGCCCTTAAAGGTAGCTTTCGCGGTCACCCGAGGTGAGAAGACCAGTGGTCACTTCGAGTGATCACGTATGTCCGGAGAAGTCAAATACGGTCATCTGGTCAATCTGAAGGAACATTAAATGTTATAAACACCGCTTTTTGACGCTACATTTAATTAGCATCGGATCAAAGAGGTGTTAGTTTTAAAATTATGCAAGCTCGTTTTTAATAAAACTAACATCTGTCGATACAAATCGAAGATCGGTAGCCAAACTTTCGACTTTACTGATTTTATTGCTGTAAAGTTTTCAAAGTTGCCCCAGACTCATGACATCTTTCCCTCGGGATCTTTCCTCTTTCATGCACGGATGAGACAGACAATGTGCTGCAAGATATAAAACAAAAAGACATGGACCATGATCAAGTATTCGGGAAAAAATCAAATATATATCATTTGTTGCTTTAAATATCGGCTTCCAATTTTTTTCCAGTTAATACAGGCTATGATTCGGCAGAGTTCGACTGAATAAGACTTATGTGACCGTATCATTCAAATAAATAAACTAACTTCGGGCTAACAGAACTGCCGAATTCACCTCTTTTCTGTAATATAAAGTTCTTCATTGTTTTTTTTTGGGGGGGGGGAAACCGACGTGCCCAACAATACATGCAGGACTAAAATCAGTCTCCTTGTAGTTATACATGTAAATACGTGATATTTTCAGTGAATTGACTGCATTAATTTAGACGGTTGGTTTCATTCGCCCCACCACAACTTTAATTCGCCCAAGCTGCTGAAGCTGAAATACAACAGTCTAGCTTATATTATTATATACTAAGTAGTTATCAGTGTGTTACAATCGTAATATTAAACAAATATATGTTCTCGTGTTCCTTGTCTGTATACCTGAAATGAAAGCTAATCATTGTATGAAATTTGTATGCCCCTTGTGGGACCATTAATTGGAATAAACAATCTTAACTCTTAATTCTTAATTCTTATACCGGTTCACCGGATAATATATTGGAATATGATATCATCCAGTCAACAATGTTCGATCTGCAATGTTGCAATTTTTGTATCACTTTCGAACCCTCGCTATTTTGACATCTACATTTATGGCAATAACGCATGTGCCCTATTTAACGACCTCTTTACACCAAGGACTACCACAGCGGTTTTAATTTAGCAATAATCACATATTGCAATATAATACAAAGATAAATTGTCTCTTAGTTATAGCACATAAGAGCAGCACTATATCAAGTATTAACGATGCTCGCTGGTCACATTCAGTTGGTAGCCTGAGATCCTAGCCCGTTTGCTGTCGTTGCACCTTGTGCGGTAGCTAGCTTGGGCCAGGATCCTAGGCTAACATTTTGGTATTTCTGTCAGATTTTTGGACTTCTCTGGTTTTATCCATTCAAAAGCATTATCATTTTTTGCCCACAAACCCTCATATTTTGTTTGATAATTTTACTTAATACATCTTTAGCAGCATTCTAACAAATTTTCATTAAATCTATTTATTTTGTCACATTCATTCATGGATAAACAATGACTATGTTAAACATATGAAAAATTCAGAGGAGTTCAGTTTTCCGCCAAAATTTTAATCACTTATATTTCAAAAACGACATCAGCAACCTATGAAATTTTTTCGCTGAAATTACTTCTTTTTCAGTTTTCATAAAATAACATTTGTTTGAAATCCTTTTTATTTCTAAATTGACCAGCAAACATCCTTATTAAAATGTCAAAACTCAAATGAACAAGTACAAAAATTCGAAAAACTCCTTAAAATGCCTCAAAATAATACAATTTATCCAAAAGACTATCTTCATCAAAAATAATTGTAAAATTTTGTGCTAATTAAAACGGAAATGTTACTTTATTATCTATTTGGTTATATATGTATATGATGAATTTCTTTGGATTTAGGTTCTATCAAATATTTGAATGTTGATCTCTAATATTAAGTGATTCTTGAAATATTAATGCGACTCGGAAAATGTCAGACTAACGGATCGACAGATGGCCGGGAAGACGACAGGTTGAAATATATTCTCATGATAAATTCTCCTTGTTTAGGTGAGATTTTATCAATACAAAAACACAACTATTCAATCCAATGAAATTGAAAAGGTTAACTGTAAAGTGTTCATCTGCATTGTTGTAACAAAACTATCAATTTGTTATCATATCAGTGAATACACACTTTACCTCGCCCAGAAGGTTACTAATTAGAAAAGACACAAATGGGGCTTTATGTGCTGTAGCGGTGATGTAACTTTATTCCATTTTCAATATAAATATTGAATTTCAATTCTCCTTAGACTAATTATAATGATAGCAACACGCGTATTTGTGTTTTCATTCGCGCAAAATACCAAAATGTTGTTTGGACCAAATGTTGTGTTAGAGAAATGGAGACACACCATGTGTTAAGTATTTCATGTTTATATTAATATACCATCTCTGCTATATACCTTTTGCCGACTTTTGCTAAAAACAGATTTAAAATACTAATCCCGAGTGTGATATTTTCTAAAAATATAAAACTCAATACGAAAGCTATAACTGAAAAACGTGAAGGGAGATTCTGGAGTTTAGCTAGGTATCTCCTGATTTTCGATGGGTAATATTACTTACATATTTGTCAAGAAGCAAAGACCATGTCATTTTATTTATTTTCTATCCATTTAGAACCATTTTTAATCTATTGCATGAACTTTTTTGTAGGAAGCATTTTGTCCATTTTCTCTGTGTTTCTCTGTGCCGTTCAAATATCATTACGATTTTTCCTTTTTTTAATTTTGTAAAACATGTTCAAAGAACTCCAAGTGATATTTTAAATCAAAAGACTGAAAACTAAATCGAAAATGACAGAGAATCATTAACCAAATACAAAACGTTATATTTTGTTATTTGTCTGTTTTCGCAGAGTTCAATCACTGCTGGGATTTCGAGCAAAAAAAATATCTTAAACACGCAAACAAAAATATTGACGTTTGTTTCAGAATATATATAAATGTAATTAAAAACTAAAACATTACAGGAATATCAAGATTGTTTATTTGCAAACATAGTTTTTTTCATAACCAGTCGACATCTTTGTAAATAATAATATCTCTATTTTTCCAGGCATTTACGAATAAAGGTTTCCAGGGTTGTTGTCATACTTTTCCGGAAACTTTAAAATTGTGTTAAGAATTTTGGGGGAATTGAAATCAGCCTGACCTAAAACCCACATATCAAAACTTTACAGTTGGATCCACTAGTATCGTGGTATAAGATATAGAATAATGGATCATGTTTTTTTTTCTTCTATCTACCAGGGTATTTAAGTAATTGTCATCTAGTTTGTCATACCATGTGTAACGAAAGGGAAAACAAGTATATGAATGTTAGTAGAATGTCGTTTCCTTTCCTAGAAATTGTAAAAATGGTTAATGATCGGACACATTCTCATCGAATACAAATAAATATGAAAAGGAAGAGGAGAGTTGGGTATAGCAGTGTGCGAAATGTCATGTGGTGATAAGAAATGTGACACGGTCTGGGGCAAAAAATGTGGAGAAATACCCGAGGAGAAATAGCGAAAATTTTGAATAAAGAAATGGGGAAATAGAAGACTAATCACGTGGGAAGTGGGAAAAGAGAAAAACCAGAAACAAAAACAAACAATGTGGGAATTGGAAAAGGGGCCAACGAATTGTTGGAAATGGGGGAAAGGTTCCAAAAAGAGAAAATGGAGAAGAGCCCCGTGTCACCACCTACATAAAAATAAAAAATTGACAAAAATGGCCAATCAAGAGATCAGAAAATTCACTACAATTCACATTTTGATGTCCAAGATCCCCAATAATCCATTGGCTGCAGGTACCCATGTAGAATGACACCCAGAAGACTAGTTATAAATTCAATTACATCTCTTCAATAATGCGGAAAAAATGTTTAGCTCTCGTTTTCCGTTAATGGCTATCATAGTTTTTATGTGGCCAGATGGAAACATTTACAAGTAATGTAATTTCTTGTAACTTAAGCACCGATAAAAATGGTCGATAAATTCATCGTTTGATTGTAAGGTGCATGCGATAGCATCAGAAAGCCATCAAATGAGACCGCCACAACTGGTACATTGTTTGAACAAATCTTTTAACAACAATACAAAATAGCAGTGCATGAAAACGCACATGCGACGTTTACTTGTAAAGGTTCTTTTCTATAGTTCTCTTAATTAATTTAAATATTGTCTAACCTTTTTTATTTTGTATTTAATACATAATTAATTGATGGTTAATTAATTTAAATGAACAACTGTTAGAAAAAAAACAGAATAAAATTAAGAAAAATGTTTAGTGCAAAATCTGTCGATTACTTTGACAGTGAATAAAGAATTCAAATATGTGAAATTTTGTCGTAACACCTTATGATTCAGCATCAAGGTTAACGAGCCAAACACGGGAAATCCAGAACTCGTCCAAGGAGAGTCCACCGGAGACATTGTAACATATTTTAAGAAAAAGTCAGTTTTGAAAGGAGGAGATAAACTAAGGACATTTTTGGCCCTGTAAAATTTACGAAATTTAGAGTTTTACGAAATAAGTGAAAAAATGTTGTAATTTTATTCATAATGGCCCAAAAAGCTATTTTTATACATTGGTTTAGCAACCATAATATTGTGATTTTTTCCTAGATCAGCATGGTGTACTGTCCAAAACAATGTGATTTGGCCTAGGACAGTAAATAAGAATAACTTCCAAAACATTCGATTTGACCCATTTGATTTAGCATCTAAAACATTGTGATTTGACCCAAAGCAGCATATATTGTAGCCTCCAAAATATTGTGATATGACCTAATGCATTCGACAGTGTAGTATTTGATTTTAACTAAGTTATTTTGTATCATGGGCATTTGGTCTAAAACATATAATTAATTGGCTTTGGGCAGTAGATACTGTCTATATTCAAACATATTGTGATTTTGCCTAGGGTGGTGTAAAGTGCAACACCCAAAACATTGTGATCTAAAGCATAAAATGGTGTGGCTTCTAAAACATTGTAATTTGTCAAAAACGTTGGGCCGTAGATAATTTTGTTATTCGGCCCATGGCAGCATACTAGAAGAAAGTGAAGCGCAAAATATTGTGATTTGACACAGGTCTGTAGAGTATGACCTCCAAATTAATGGGATTTATTAAGCCTAGCGCAGAGATAGTGTAGCTTTCAAAACATTGTGAGTTTGGCACAAATCAGATGATAGCATTGTGATTTGGCCTAGGACAGTATATATAATAGCGTTCATAACAAACATTGTGATTTTACCGAAGGTATTTAAAATTGTTGCTTCTTTTACACTGTGATTTAGCCTATGAGACATTGTGATTTATAGTGTAGCTTCAAAAACTGTGATTTGGTCAAGGACATAGATAGTGTAGAGTTTAGAACATTGTTATTGTACCTATAGGGTAGTAAATAGCTATAGTGTGACCTCCAAAATATTTTCATATGTCTAGTGTACTAGATAGTCTAGCATACAAAACATTGATTGCTTTCGGCCGGATAGTTTGGCGTCCAGTCATTGATGTGATTTGGTCTAATGCAGTAGTTCTGCATCCAAAACATTTTTATTATGGGTCAGGAAAGAAGATAACAATATTCTGATATTTTATAATAGAATGTATTTTTTTTTCAATGAAAAAAGAAATCGACTCCTATCTACACAGTTAACCCGAAGTTCAAATATTTCAAACTTCAAAAACATAATGTGTACCTTTAATAAAGTAAACGAGAAAAATTGTGTAGATTCATGCTCAAGGAATATAAATACTTCAGTCGCTCTCTAGGCTAAAATGCGGACGTCTGTAATTTTTTTCTCTCTCCTTTTTTTAGCTCACCTGGCTATGCCAGGGTGATCTATTGCCATCGTCCGTCCGCCTGTCTGTCCGTCGTTAGCTCACTTTCAAAAATCTCCTCTGAAACCACTGGGTCAAATAGAACTAAACTTCAACTGAATCATCACTAGGGTATCTAGTTTCAAATTTGTTATTTTGTATGTTTTAGGTCAAACAACATGGCTGCCGTTATCAAAAATCTGACATGGTATTAAAATGATCAGCATGAGAAGATCTACCCATGACGTCACCCATGCTGAAAATTTAAAGAAAATCTGATGGGTCTAAGAGTTATTGCCTCTTTTCCGTAAAATTTTCAAAATTTTTATTTTTTTTTTATTTTTTGTTAAAAAACTATAATAGATAGAGGTTAAGTTTAATTGCAAAAATGTTCAGCATGTTGAGATCTACCCACATGGAAATTTTGAAGAAAATCCAAGTATCTATATATGAGTTTTGGCCCTTTATTGGTAAAAATTTTCGTGATTTTATACCTTTTGTCCTATATTTCTTCAAAAACGCCTTTATGCCATACACGATCAAATTTCAAAAACGCTTTGAGATAGAGGTCAAGTTTAAATTGCAAAAATATGTTCAGCATGTTAAGGACTATATTTTATTGAACACGGTCAAGTTTTCCGACCTCTTCCAAGATGACCGCCAGCGGGGAACTTAGTTTACTATTTGACCTAATGGGAAAATTCATATAAAGAACATCTTCTTGAGAATCACCAAATGGATTTGAACCAAACTTGGCATGAGTGATGCTGATGAGGTGCTGACCAAGTGTTGTTACTTTGGTGTCGATCTGTCATCCAACATGGCCGCCAGCTTGGATCTTAATTTTAACATTGGAACCTATGAGAAAATGCATTCTTCTTGAGAACAAATGAATGGATTTGAACCAAACTTGGCATGAATGATGCTTATGAGGTGCTGACCAAGTGTTACTACTTTGGTGTCGATCTGTCATCCAACATGGCCGCCAGCGGAGATTTAAATTTTAATATTGGACCCAATGGTAAAATGCATACAAAGAACTTCCTTTTGAGAACCACTGAATTTCTTTAACCCATACTTGGCATTGATAATACTTATGAGATGTTGACTAAGTATTTTTACCTAGGTGCCGATCCGTCATCGTATATGACCCACAGCATTGGATCTTCTAGAGAACTGCTGAATGGATTTATAAGTCAAACATGACATGAATGATGCCTGTCAGGTGCTGACCAAGTGTCACCAGCTGTGTACTTAATTTAACAAAAGATCTTCTTCTAGTGAACTGCTGAATAGGTTTAAACCAAACTTTGCATAAATGATGCTTATGGGAAGCTGACCAAGTGTTGTTTCTTCGATGCTGATCCATCATCCAATATAGCCGCCAGCAATGAATTGGACCCTAAGGGGAAATGCATACAAATATATA
Organism: Modiolus philippinarum; assembly: GCA_002080025.1. Classification (NCBI taxonomy): domain Eukaryota; kingdom Metazoa; phylum Mollusca; class Bivalvia; order Mytilida; family Modiolidae; genus Modiolus; species Modiolus philippinarum. Next base: position 45,136 of record MJUU01004587.1, on the reverse strand, counting down.
ATAGAAAACCACTGAATGGATTCAATTTAGCCTGTAAACATTGCATAAGTGAAACTTGTGAGATTTTGACCAAGTTTGTTACTTTGGTGCTGATCCGTCTTCCGACATGGCCACCAGTAGCAAAACTTAGTTTAACATAGGACCCAATGGGAAATGCATAAAAAGATCTTCTCTGAAACTGCCTGAACAATTTCAGTAGAATTTTGATATGATAGTCCTTGGGTGACCCTCTTCAAAGTTTTATGTAAAATAGCTGCCAACAGAGAATGTAGATTAACATATTCCCTTTAAGTTTGGAAACTGCATTCAAAAATCTTCTCTGAAACTGCTTGAACAATTTTAATTCAATTTTATAAAAAGTTTCTAATTTTTATGTACATACACCACCTAAGATGGACCATCAATTTGGAATTATAGTGCTGCATAGGACCCAGGTGAGCAATACAGGCTCTTGGGAGCCTCTTGTACATTGTCATGTATAAGTATTACCTATATACTGTATAAACCCTATACAATTGTAATGTCTGGTTTATGAAAGATGCTTGTCTTGTCTTGTCAAAAATTTGATGTGGCATAGGACAGTACACATGTGCCTCCCTTCGCCTATGAGAGTAAATTGTATAGCGTACGACCGAAATCAGTAGGTATTGTATCGTTCAAAACATTGTGATTATTTTCAAAGCTGTAGATAATGTAGCGATTTGGCCCAGGTCAATATACGGTATATTGCCCAAAATATTGTGATTTCTCCAAAACAGTATTTTAGCGACCAGAGAAATGCAATTTTGGCTTAGTTCAATAAAAATCCTAAAAAGTGAAGGGTACAAAACATTTTGATTAGTTCAGTTCATGGTGATTTTGTCTAGGACAGTAGATAATAAAGCGTCCAAAATAATTGTGATTTCGCCTAAAGCACAAAATCTTTTGCTTGCGTAGAAATCATGGCGATTTGGACTAGGACAGTACATGTAGTCATTTAAGGGTCTAAAACATTATTATTTCACCTAGGTCAGAAGTGTGACATCTACAAGATAGTATAGCACTATGATCCAAAGATTGTAGTTTTGTCCAACGGATAAAGCGTTCACAACATTGTGATTTAGCCCAGGGGTGATGTTCTCGAAGCTATCTTTGGAATACAGAATAAAGAATACAGAATTTTATTTGCCAAATCAAGGACCCACAGGGGGCATATATATTACAATGATTAAAACAAAATAAGAAATAAGGAATAAGACAGGACGTACTAGCATAAGATTTGTCTGAAATAGCTTCGAAACACAATTAAGAGTGTCTTAAGTTGATCTGAAGTCCGTCCTATACCTGGTCATAAGATATGTCTTCGGACGAATCTTAGTTCGAGAACATCTACCTAGGGCAGTAGATACTCAAGCGTCAAATATGTTGTGATTTCGACCGAAGCAGTCTTTTTGCAACCAAATCATTGTAATTTACCAATTGTAATAACTACTAGTAATTTAGGGTTCAAAACATTGTGAATTGGTCTAGGGCTTTAAAATTTAAGCGTCCAAAATATAGTGATTTGGTCTAGGCTTTTGATATATTGAAGCGTCCAAAATATAGTGATTTCGCCCTAAGCAGTAGTTTTGCGTCGAAAACATCGAGATTTAGTATAAAGCAGTTGATATCATAACATCAAAACATATGATTTAGCGTTGGGCAGTAGATAGTGTAAAGTGTTCAAAACATTATAGTTTTGCTATAGCAGTAGAGATTGCAGCGTCAAAAATATTGTGATATGATCTATGCATGGCTGTTGATAGTGTTAGGTCCAAAAAATGTGGCTTTGGCCTACAGCAGTAGATAGTGAAGCGTCCATAACATTATGGTCTTGTCTATGACAGTCGATAGTGTAGTGTCCATTATATTGTGATTTTGTCGAAAGCTTAAGATTAAACGTCCACATCATTGTCATTAGGCATAGGGAAGTAGATATATATAGTGTAGATTCCAAATCATTCTGATTTGGCCGAAGGACATAGATAGTGTACCATTCAAAACTATGCAATTGCATCCAAAAAATGTTATTTTACTGAGATTTATTTTTATTTTAAATTTCCCATATTTCAGAAACTTTACCTCATTTGAAAAAATTAACTTCATTTTAAACCTCAATTCAACCCTGTTATCATAATAATGTTCTGTATTGTTATATTATATGTTGTATATGTTAATTGTGTACATGTTATTATTTTGTACAAGTTATTACTTGTATGAAAATATTGTACAGGTAATAATTTGTAGCATCATACAAGTTGTAACTTGTACAATTTGGATTGTACAAGTAATTGCTGGTACGATTTTCTTAACAAAAATAGTATTAACTTGTACAATGATTCTAGCTCCATTTCTTATACATTTGTAATGAAATAAAAATGCGTAAGTAGCATATTTGATTACTACTTATTATGGGTGTGGATAACCATCGAGTTCGAGTTAGAGTTCGAGTTAAAGTTCGAGTTACAGTTCGAGTTAAAGTTCGAGTTCGAGTTACAGTTCGATTTAAAGTTCGAGTTACAGTTCAAGTTAAAATTCGAGTTATATTTAACTCGAATTGTTGTTCGAGTTAAGATTTAAGATTGGTTTCAATATTATCTTTTCTTCTATTATTTCTGAGGTAATGACTAATGACTAATAAGTAGATCAGGAGCGTGTGCTGATTGTTCTAAAAAAGACCGAAACGATAGTAGAGATGCATTTGGCAATGAATTATTGTCTGGAACCCCCTTTTCTGTGATATGATCCACATTAACTTTGCACTTCTAGTGGGCGCTCTTAAATGAAAACATAGTTCGACATATAGTTTAAGTACCAGAAGTCCAAAGGGTATGCGTTTTTTTTTGTTCTAAAAAGTTGTCGAAGCCATGACAAACACTAAAAAAAAAACTCAAGTTTTTAATAATTTCATACTTTGATTTTAAAAATCTGTTTCACAGACTAAGAAAAATTGAACAAATTCTGTTTTCCGTTCAAAGAGTGGGTCTTTCGAATTAAAACAATGGCCAAGAGACAGCCCAGCCCGAGATTCTGTTTCGATTTAAATCTACATCGACTCCCAAGAACCGTGCATTCCAAACAATATGAAGACTTTACCAGGGAAATATCTTTGTATAAGGAGAGTTCCTTAGTTTGTCCAATATCAGAGACTGAGCCTGAATCTCCCACCCGAAAATTGCTTCTAAGCAATGTCAGCATGCAGATGATTATTGCGTTTCTATTTTTCAATGATTCAGTACATGTAAATCAATTTCAGAAAAATGCTAAAATCCCATCCCTATACACATTACATTCAAGTTAGAACTCATAATCCGAGTACTAGTTGATTGTTTGCTAAAACTTACTTGAATGCATATGGTTTCAGAGCAAATGATCAAAATATGATTTTAACCATAAGTCTAAAGTTTAACTACATTATGTATGTTCCGCGCTGGTGGACATGTTTTTTATTGAATACCAGTAAAATTAGGAATCTAATGTGAAAGGAGTTCCATACCATAAATAATTAAGTACAGCTAGATCAATTTGGTTGAATTTTTTCAAGATTTCAAGATTTTATTGAACAAAACAACCCCGTGCCTTAGAACCGAATCGAAAATAATTTCACATAGGGTCCATTGTTAAAATATGTCCCTCGTTGGAAGCCATATTTTTTATAGGATCGGAAGGAAATGTGCAGTTTTGTTAGAGACTTTTCATACATTTAAACTGTAAAGTTTTGTTGAATTTACATCAGTGGTTTCAAAGAAAATATCGGCAAAAAAACCGGACAACGGATTACGTAGCCCAAGTGATGGCAATAGCTGAGGTTGATTTGGGTCAAGTGATAAAATGATGTCTTTACGAATGTGATAGTGCAAGTTTATAAATTTTTACCACCAATTAAAATGCATCTAACAGGATTATGTCCAAAATTTGCGTTTCCAGAAGGTGAGCGTTCTGGAGTTGAAACCCCGGTCTTTTCTTGAAAAAAGAAAGAATTTCATTCAAAAATTAGGAAAAAATTCACAAAAAATCAACTGGATCTTCTTTTATTATTAACCCAAAAAGAACCTCCTAGAAGACCCTATACTGCTCAAACAAAGTTTGAGAACGGCCGAAAAAGATCAGTGCGAATTTATATACATTTGTACAGCACTTACGCACATGATTCCGCGATCTTTGGTTACGATGCTATGTAAACTGTTCCAAACTAGCAGACATCTCCATAACTTATTAACTGACACATCAAAACAGTCTGATACACTATAAACCAGACATACCTTATTTTAATATCAAAAGGAAATGATACACTCATTTAATTTGAAATTAAAAATAAAAAAGCCTAGTTTTGAATCTATTAATAGCAGTTTTAATCTTTTCAAAAAGAAAAGTTGGAGTCATTGAACTTGTCTTCTCCATGTTTCGCAATAGAAAAGGGTTCGATTTAAGTGGAGGAAACGACGAAAACTCTGTTTCATTTTGGGCTGATTTTTAGACATGCGTGTACATATATAATCCTGGTAAGGGGAGAAAGCTTGATTCTTGTTCATGTTGTTGCTCGCTGTGGTGTGCATCAATTACAAAACTCTAATTGTTTATTGTGAAATGTTTACCTTTTGACTTCAAATAATAATTTTTAGAATGAATATATAAAACATATTGAAATATGTCAATATGACGACGACGGCACCGCCACTCCATACCTCTTGCAATCATTTTGCTGTGCATGGTGGTTAAAAATAGTATTATTATCTAAATTGATTGCTTGTATTATCATTTCTTACGCATGAAATTTTATAACAAAAGTATGTAAATGGGTCAGTTGGGTCATCTCTCTAAAAAACATCTACAATGCGTGTCCATTCCTTGCGAACATTTACAAACGCATTTTATTAAGTATTCCTAGATTTTTACGTAACTCGACGTTTAAATCGAAAGTTGAAATTGTAATCCATTTTTCGAGTTGACTCGAATATTAACTCGAACTCGAACTTTTAACTCGAACTTTAACTCGAACTGTAACTCGAACTCGAACTTGAACTTGTAACTCGAACTTTACCTCGAACTTAACTCGAACTTTAACTCGAACTCGAACTCGATGGTTATCCACACCCACTTTTTATACCTAACGCAACGAAGTTGCGGAGGGTAAAATGTTTTTGGTCCGTCCGTCCGTCAGTCAGTCCTGTTCTTGTCACTGCAAGTCCTCTGTAACCGCTTAATGGATTGCTTTCATATTTGGTTGGATTGTTGGTCATGCATACTGTACCACCATATTGATTGGATAATTTTTGTGGGGGTTATGGGACTTAGACTATTTTCAGTTAAAATACCAAAGTATCATTTTGTCACTGCAACTCCTCTGATACCGCTTAATGGATTGCTTTCATATTTGGTAGGATTGTTTGCCATGATGTGTAGATGTGCATACTTAACTGCCTTATTGATCAGATTATTTTTATGGGAGAAATTGACTGCAAAAAAAGGTGCATATTAACGCCAATAAGGCATTTAATCAAGTCGCATCTATAGAAATTAAATGCCATTCACGTAAATAAGGAAATTCTCGATACGCACTTCGACCCCAGTGGAAATTTTACAGTTAAAAAGGCTATATTTTACACGTTTAATAGCCGTTTCTTAGAAATAAGACAATTTGTATAGTTATATTTTTGTTTATTTCTGGTAAATCAGAGACATGTTATTACAATTATTTGTCTCTGGATAAATCAAAACATAAAAAAAACTTACTGGTGTAGTATGTAGCCCGGCAACCTCGAAAACAGACAAAAATTAGTACATTGCGAAAAGGAATAATACGTTTTAAGTAACTGCTGTATATTCTGACGTGCTCGCCCGGGCGTGCTCGGCAGTTAAACTGAAGGGATATCAACGAAATAAATGTGTGCAACCCCCAATCAAAAACAAATTACAAAATAAATATTGATCACCAAGCAAGGGGAGTTACTTCAACTTTAATCAGAATAGGATATATAAACCCTGAAGTGCTGAAGAATTAAAATGAACCCAAATTTTAGATTTAATTTGCAGTGCACGGAAATATAATAAGAAATTAGGACACATTAATTAGCTCCAATATGAGTCATTTATCGTGAAAACCTGATACAACGTTTCATAGTGCAAGTTTGATTCCCTTTTTAACCTTTCCTTCATAACGACGCCTTTTGACGCCTCTGGGTCCCCCCCCCCCTTTTCAGGGCTATAGGAGGCCCTAAGACGAGGATATGGGCTTACAGAATATTACTTGTGGCAAAAAATGGAGTGTTTTTCGCGTGCGATTGGGGACCAAAAAGATATGTTAGGGGGATCCCAGAGGGGGGTGTGCCCTCTCTGTCTGGGGGATTCGAAGGGGGTGTTAACCCCCTCGCCGCCAGACCAAATCTGGAGCTTATGTACATCATCAAATAGTGCTAGCAACATATATATTTTGAAGTTAAACCTTGCTTAGGCATGTGCAAGTAACATTTTATTTTTTAAAAATTTTTAAAGTATGTTTGAAAGGGGAAAAAATCCAAAAAATATGAGTTTTTACGATTTTGAGGCCCCCTGCTGTCTTCATGGCAACCAGTACTAGGGTTTTGGAACCTGTTTTCCAAAGACCACTGACAGGTGTCCAACTGTGCCAAGTGCCAAGACTATGACTTATAAGACAATAATTCTGCAACATTCTAAATATTGGGTCCTATTTACATGTGCAAAAAATGCCTTTTAGAATCCTTTTCATGAATGAAAGGGTTAATGGAGAAATTCAATAAAATTGGGCAAATGACCATTTTTCGGTCATAGTACTTCAAAACTATAGTTTTCTCATGATTTCTGGCTTTTTTGACAACTTTTATTTTTTCTCCCTGTTTCCCTGTTAACCCTTTCCTTCATAACGACGCCTTTTGACGCCTCTGGGTCCCCCCTTTTTCAGGGCTATAGGAGGGTGTTGTATTAGGCCCTAAGACGAGGATATGGGCTTATTGAACAGAATATTACTTGGGCAAAAAATGGAGTGTTTTTCGCGGGCGATTGGGGACCAAAAAGATATGTCAGGGGGTCCAAGAGGAGGGATGTGCCCCCTCTGTCGGGGTGTCCGAAGGGGGGCATAAGCCTCCATCGCCGCCAGACCAAATATCTGGGGCTTATGTACATCATCAAATAGTGCTAGCTATTCCTCAACACATATATTTTAAAGTTAAACCTTGCTTAGGCATGTGCAAGTCACATTTTATTTTTAAAAAATTTTTAAAGTATGTTTGAAAGGGAAAAAATACAAAAAATATGAGTTTTTTTTACGATTTTGAGGTCCCCTGCTGTCTCCATGGCAACCAGTACCAGGGTTTCGGAACCTGTTTTCCAAAGACCACTGACAGGTGTCTAACTGTGCCAAGTGCCAAGACTATGACTTGCAAGACAATAATTCTCTAAAAACGGGTCTCTAAAAGGCTTGTTCCCATTTCGCCTTAGCTGTGAAATTTTACAAAGTAGCACTAAGGACCACAAAAGGGTATTAAATCAGCACAAAGGACACGAAACTATATTCTTTGAATTTACATATTTATATTTTTACCAAAAAAATATTTTAGTACGTTTTTAATCCATTTCATAATTATTATACATTTTTGCATGCGATTTTGAGAAACCAAGATCGTTTCCGGTATAAGACACGTATTTTGCAATGTTGAATTTGATAATTAAAGATATTATTTTCATTATCAAAATATTTTTCCAACAAACCGGTTGCCAATTCAAATTATTTATTTCGGGTGTTATGGATATCTAACGCGATACACAAGTGGTACTTTTTAAGAATACCCCTAAGATAAAAGGTCCATAGATTTACCCAAAAACACCCAAAACTACCCCAAAACACCCCAAAACTACCCCAAAACACAAAAAAATATTTAAAATATGCCATTTTGAAACCAAAAATATAAACTTTATTACTCTTTTATTGTTTTTTGTCAAGAATTGTTTTTATAAAGCCGTTTTAATGACTATTGTTGAAGGAAATTAAACATGTCTTATGTATTGAAATGGACACGTGACATGTTCCAGGTAAGTAATATCCCAGATCTTTATTTCATATTTTCAGATAGCAAATAAAACTCACATTTTCAAGTTTTAATATTTACTCTTCACAGAACTAGTAATATATCCTGTTGCCGCTGGAGTCTGTTTCTTCAGTTATTTTGTATTTGTGATGAGGATTTATCTTACCTAGGATTTGTATAGAAATCCTTGATCATAACTTGAACTTAATTATTTTGAAATAAATGTAGAAAATTTAAAATATCATTTCCACAGACAAGGAAGATAATTTACACCCTATAACCCTACAGTTATTACTTCGATTTCTTTGAATAAAACTGAAATAGAAATTAAAATGTTTTTAAATTTTACCATCTTGCGTTATTTTATTGTGTATTTTAACAGTTTTTGGGTACTTTGGGGGCAGTTTTTGGGTAGTTTTGGGTATTTTTGGGTGTTTTGGGGTAATTATATGGACCGATGTTGGCTAAAAACATTAAGCACAATATATGTAGTTTTTTGTATAAAAAGTGAGAAATATTTATTAAGTTGAGGCATTAATTTGATATATTGTATCGTTCAGGTAAACTCAAAATCTTACCCACTTATGTCAGAAATATTCGTTTAAACGGAGAAAAAAAAATAATAAAAACGTATTATTTTTGTAAAAATATTAATAATCTAATACTTAGAATATAATTTCATGTCCTTTGTGCCGAAATAATATCTTTGTGTGGTCCTTTGTGCTACTTTGTGCTCCTTTGTGCACAAAGGGGGTCCTTTGCGGTGTTTATAGAGACCGGCAACATTCTAAACATTGGGTCCTATTTACATGTGCAAAAAATGCCCTTTTAGAATCCTTTTCATGAAGGAAAGGGTTAAACAGATGACAAAACTGGAACCTTTGAAATATTCATTTGAAATTTTTGTGGGCGTATACTTTTACTTTGTAACTTTTAAAAGATTAGTTAAAGAAAAGGGTAATATGAAATGATCTTCAGGCAAAATCTCTGTAGAATTTTGACTTTTTCATTGCTTCTTTTGATAATCTTTATTTGTTAATTTTAAAATTTATTTATTAATCCTTCATTTTATTTTTCTTTGTTTTTCTTATTTATATGCCTCTTGGTCGAATTCTGCTACATGTCCCATATTTCTATCGAAACTTTTACTTTTTTCGTTTTTCAGGGCAAATGAAAATTCTGGCGAAAAAATTGAATTTCAAATTCCATCTTTGAAGTCTAGATCCCGATATTATTCAAACATAAACATATAGGTAAATTCTGTTTCAAATTATCATGATTCTACTGATCTTAAGATTTTATGGCTATGTTAATTAAATAATCACACCAGCAGGTAAAAAGGGTAATAAATTTATTATCACCTGTGATTTTCTAACGGCTGTACCGCTTGGATGGACCACCTCAGAAGTTTAAGCACGTGTTATTACGTAATTTTGTAAATAATATTGGGCAGGTAATTTGAATAAATGTTTGTTTCTGTGGTTTATTTTTATTTATGCATTGTATTTTTCCCCCTTTTTTGTTTTTGTTGTTGTTATTTTTTGGGAGGCTTTTTTTACTTTATTGATGTTAACTTTTATTTTTCATGTCATCGTGTTTTTTACACAAATCCTGTTAGCTTATTAACTCTGTATTATCACTCTTATAGACATGCATTAACACAAAGTGCAATGCACTTTCCTAAATATTTATATATTAAATTCTAGTTCTAGTTGCATGTACACACAAATGTATATTTCGAACTTCCTGTGACTATTTTATGTTATATTACTTCCAGGATCTTCTTACGTTCAAAGTTTGCTCGAAGTTTCAAATTATTTTTATAAACATTACTAAACATTCTTTCGCTATTTCAATTAACCCCTGAACAACTTTTATGCAAAACATACATATTCTTATTTCAACTTGTTTGCTTACTTTCAAAGTTTCATGAATATATTTCAAGGTAATACTACAAATAAGAATGTAATGAAATTCATCACCAATAGCATTATTTTAACATTTTTTACACAGTATTAGACTTTTCTTTAGTGGTTACCTGTATTGGGTTTTATTTTTGTGTTTGTTGTACTATAGGGAAACGGGATAGAGAAAGGGGAGGTTTGGGTACCCATAAACCGGTTTAACCATACCGATGGCTGTTGCCAGTGCCGGTACCAAGTCCAGCTATCCGTTATCTATGTTCGTCAGTTGTCATTTTATAGTTTTTCTTGTGCATTTCCCTGGTTGATATTACATGTGATTGTAATGTTTGGCCATTGTAAGTGTTACCTGTTATCTTCCCCTCATTAATTTCGATTGATTCCAAAATTACCGGCGTTTTGCATTTGCGCCGATTTGCATTTCATTTGCGCCGATTTTTTCTTTCATTTGCGCCGATTATTTTTTTCATTTGCACCGATTTTTAACTTGAAATTGTCAAATAGTGGTAATTTTTTAATTTGTCCACACTATACTAATGAAATTTCAAAAACTGCTTACGCAAAAAGCTTACACGGATAAAAAATAAAGCTCAGAGAGTGATGAAAATGGAATAAAAATATCAATGCAAGTGTTTAACTAAGTACATATTTATCACAACGGAACTGTGTTTACAAGACGTATTGGTATCAGTAATGTAAGTACCAAACTTTACAGTTTGTAGCCAGATTAAACCAATATTTCAAGGTATAATTTAGTTATTTTGTTAATCTCCAACTTACATCTTAGAATTTTCAACTTTTGCCATTTCAAAAATAAATGTAAAAAAGTGACAAACTACCGAAAATGAGATATATTTTAAATGAGGCCTTATACATTTTCGGTATTTTAACACCGGTTATTTCCAGGTTTTACCAACATATCTTCTTTTAATGCATTATACTTGCGTCATATGAAAACAAAATCGGCGCAAATGAAAAATAAAATCGGCGCAAATGAAAAAATGAAATCGGCGCAAATGAAAAATTTGAAAGGACAAAGTGCAAAAAGGGCCTGATTTGGCCCTAAATTTCGGTGATTTTTTAAGTTGCATCTGGATAATTTCTTTAATGTTGGTTTGAAAGTTCAGATACCAATTAAGGTAGTTGGGGTGTCCTGGTTTCTGACATAAGAACTTTTTGAAAATTTGTACAATGAGACTTTGAGCAATATGCTATAAAAATATGCAAAAAAAATTGGGGGTCACGGATATTTCAAAAAAGATACAGACTTGACCAAATTTGGTGTTTTTGCATTATATTTACAATAGAATTATATGGGAAATAGCCCTATACCACAATTCAAGGGTGTATTTTTTCTATAAGCAGACATACAATTTTTTCCAAACTTTGTATATGTATTGGTAAGATAAAGAACTTCAATTTAAAAACATAAAAAAGATATGTCACGGACTATTTGAAAAAAGTTATGTCATGAAACATGAAGAATTTGTTAGTTTTTCAGGAAAGGGGAGATAACTCTATTGAAGTAATTTGGGACCCTAAAATTAAAAAAAAACCCATATTTTTGGAAACATTTATAATAAATGTGTTTTGTTTAAAGGCTTTTGACAAATTCAAAATGGAATTGGTATAAACTACCTAATTTTTTTTAAACAAACTTTGAAAATTTGGCCTATTTCATGGTATTACAGAATAGAATTATCTCCCTTTGATAAAACTTTTGAATTTTTTACAAATATGTAATTTTATTCAAACAAACTTTATACTAATTGCTCATTTTTATTTAAATTATTGTATTAAAGACATTCAAAATCATTTTGACAACATTCTCATTAAAATATCGAATTTTTGCTTAGATGTGCAAAAAAGATGCTCAGTTTTACCCATGACGTCACAATAGGTACAATTCTGACATCATGTTGAAGCTACTCTAGAACGTTTCATAGAAATACAAGGAATTTGGCATATTTTCGAACGGTAAACCAATTAGATATTTTGCCAAATTGTTACTACAGATGCATTGGACCTCCCATATGAATATTTTTATGGTTCTTGCCTGTGCTCTATGTTTCCACTTAAGAAAAAGTAGTCAGAATGAGTCAAATTTGTCATTTTTCGAGAAAATGTGCTATTTGTCCCATTTTCTACACTGGAAAAACTCCGTAATCGTACATCAATACTTAAGAAATCTTCCTTTTAACTGTTAACCTATATCCATAGAACATTTCAACAAAAAATAATGTGAATTTAAGCAAACTTATTTTCTGAGGCCAAGTAAGGCCCTTACCGCACCTATACTCCTTTATAAAATCGGCGCAAATGTCATACGCCCAAAATTACTTAGCTCTAGGGCTGATATATCTATACGTAGTCCCGTAATAAATTACCTGTCTGGGTTCATCGNGGTCATTATAATAAAATTGCATACCATTACGTAATCTGCCCTTAGAAAATACAATAATTTTGCTTTTATCTACATTCACTTTCAGTTTCCAAATATTACAATAATCATGCAATGCATTAAGTTGATTTTGTAGGTCTTTCTCTGATTCAGCCAAAATGGCAGTGTCATCTGCGTATAATATCAAGAAAAGATTTACATATTTGTCAAGTTCGGTTTCTATATCATCTGATATACTTTTTAGACCAATAATATTTTTACTTAACATGAATTCCTCCAAATCATTTATATACAATGAAAATAGTGCAGGTGATAGATTTTCTCCTTGTCTAACACCTATATTACAAGGGAAAAACTCGGAATAATCTCTACCATTGAAAATACGTGATTTTACATTTTTATACATATTAACAATAACATTAAACATCTTACCATCGATGGATGTATTTAAAAGTTTTGTCCATAAACCTGGGCGCCAAACCGTATCGAAGGCTTTGGCAAAATCAATAAAGGCACAGTAAAGTTTTCTCTTCTTTTGTCTAAGCAAATCATTTAATAAATTTAAAGTAAAAATGCTGTCAATTGTTGAATAAAACAAAACTCCTCTTTAGTGTACAAACGGACACAAAAAAGCACCAAAGACATGAAGTTATACAGTTTGTATCATAATTTTTATACCCGGTTTTACAGTTTTTACAGTTTTATTAGATCCTTACCCCCCCCCCCCCTT